>VALG01002852.1:0-10501 GCA_009835305.1 Ipomoea purpurea
TTAAATACGCAAATTCAACATTCAATTATTTATGCATGAACAATTCCAATATAATCTTGTCTTGATATACTTTAAAATACTTATTTAAGAAAACACTTGGACATTATCCCAATCGCGCAAATGCGCGTAAAAAAAACTAGTATATATATATATATGAGCAGTCTAACTATATTATACATTTTAACATATTTTCATTTTTAAATGTTTATGATAACTAATTTTCTCCGTGCATCGGTAAAACACTAGTATAACGTATAAATTAAAGATTTTTTGAGTTTGCTATTTTCATGAAACTTTAGAATTTATTTAAGACATTTACCCCAAAACCTTCCATATTGTATGATTTGTATCTACTCACAACTCCATAAAGCAAAATCAATTTCGACAAAGTTCAACTGCATAAAGCATAATGTCCATTTCCAGTAACCTATCTACTCTTTACAGATAACTAAGACGATTAATAATCCACAATAATCACCCTTCAATGTTTTCCACACTTGTTTTTCCTTTAAAGCTCCCCATAAAGATCATCCCTTCGAGCTAACAAACCTAATGGTTCGAGATACCATCACTGCTCCGAAGGGACAGCTTCCCGGAGAAGAAGCAACCCTTGAGCTGAATCCGAGAACTCTGGAAGAGATAAGGTCGATGAGGTAATGCTTTAACAAATATCCTTTATGGAGAGAGATCTTAACAGTCAGTAATAGGAAAAAGAAACTTTAAAAAAATTTAATTGTTGAATAACCCAAAAACTTATTTATCATAAGCAGAACTTACTATGTATTCAACCAAAAAATTAAAGCTTTTTCCAGTAGTTCTTATCAAACCATATCTTTATAGTGAAGTTTCAGCCATGTCAAACGTGCTCTAAGAATCTGATCTGGCCACCGTAAATGATGAAAGGAGCCCTGCAGCTTGTGCAGGTAATATGTCCCCAAACCTGCCTTGTCCTTCCGTCAAAATTGATCCCAATCTTAATGTGCTCTCTCCAAACCTGCTACCAACCTGATGATCAAGGGCCAAAAATCAGATTCATTTATTTTAAACGTGAAAGCTAGTCATTAGAAAAATACTATAAAACTGAATCTCAACTGGAGGTGTTTCCTTGAAATCTCAGCTTTTTTCAGAAAATAAAAAACCACGTGGAGCAAAATAAACTTGCTACTGCTATTAGACAGATGAAATAAATTAAAATAAAAAAGTTCACCAGCCATTTATTTATATATTATATAATATATTTTTAGCAAAACAAATTAACCATCTACGTTTAGCAATCCTTTTATTGTAAAGTTTTTGTCACATAATAAATTGTAGAATTGCTAGTGATGATTATGATGTAAGAAGCACTCATGGTGAAATGGCAACCCATCATTTTTTTCTATTTTTCTCCCTTCCTAGTTTCTCTTGGTAAAGTAATCTGTGTAGGAACTCCCACACATCCACACATGCTGAAGAGGCTTCTATGCAGATCCATGTATATTTAATAGCAGAATGACTAGAAGAGAAACCAAAAGGGAAACTATCCTACTTTTAGGAATTATTTTTTTTTTTTTTTTTTTTTTGCAGTCAATGACTCATGCATCTTCTGTAGGATCAGGAGTTAGAAAATGAATGCAACCTAAATCTGTTTTTCAATGTGCGGTTCCTGAGTTTGAATCAATGACATTCAATAGGTTACTACTCAACAGGGTAAATACCCTAGTGGTAGACTCCGCTAAACACTCCTCAAAATAACAGGGACTAAAAGTCCTAGTGAGACAATGAGACATGATATGTTTCTACTGCTCACTCCTAAAAATAACAGAGAGTTTTTAGGCTCCCTAGTGAGTTTGAATCAATGACATTCAATAGGTGAGAACACTTGGCCACTTCACCAAGCCAAACATGAATAAAGGCACAAAAGTGAATTACGAAACTCAAGGAAAAGCATCCTCTACCCGATATGGAAAATGCTATAGTGAATCATACTTTTAGGAGGAATATATTGGTTAAAACAGATTGGCAAGTAATGGGTGCATGATCTAATATGTCACTAGTGTTAAAATTCCAACTTCAGTTAAATTGTATATTACTCTTGTAAATTTGATTCAAGATGTTGGACATATTGCCACCAGACAAGATGCTTATTGAATTAGATGTTCCATTTCAATTAAAAACTTAAGTCGACGGAGGCCTTGACTCTGACTCCACGTGTTTGACTAATTAAAAAGAACTTTTAGCCACATGTTAAAGGATGTGTGGAGGCAGCAAAAATAAAATACTAAATGTCTTCCCTCCCAAATAGTTGAAATTTTTAATTGGAGATGGAACACATAATTCAATACTCTGGTATAGAAGTGGTCAATGCCGTCTATGTGTCTGTGTTAGAGAAATATGGTGTTAGTTGAGAGGATCTCTCTTAGCCTTAGTGTTTTAGGTATTTGAAATCTATGGCTAGGATTAGTTCTTGTCTAATATAAATAGCTCTATATTCCTTGTACATTGATACACAGAACATATAGAAATATACAGTTGAGTTATTGTTTAACATGGTATCAGAGCGAGATTGAGGTGTCTGGGTAGTGGGTGTTGTCGGAAAGAGGAGGCGAGCCGGCGGGAGAGGCGGAGCAAGCCACGGAGTCCTCACACGCCGGCACAGTCCTAGGGTTCGACGCCACGCGCCGGCGCCGTGGGCACTGGTCCGGCGTCTTCTCCGGTCGCGGCTTGCACCGACGGGTCGTCTCTGAACACCCAACGCGTCTGCAGTGGTGGTTTACTCCGGTGTTGCGAAGGGCTACTGCGTTTTGGACTGCTGCGTTTTCAGGTTGGTCTGTTTTGTTTATTATGGCTGAGGAGGGTGAGCAAAGGATGGAGGGCTGCGTCGAGTGGTTCAATGAGGGGTTTGGGTTCATAACCCCCGATGACGGTAGCGAGGATTTGTTTGTTCACCAGTCTGGTGTCAGCCGAGAAAGAGACAACCGAGAGAGATGGTAGGGTGGTCCACGAAGCTGGGTGGTCTGAGGTCCATGAAGCTGGGTGGTCTAAGGTCCACGAAGCTGAGAAAATAATTAGACAGTAGTTTTCTTTTTTTTTATCGTATTCGTATTAATAAGTCTTGACCTTTGTATTTTGTTTATTATAGTTTGTCGCTCTAAATTAATTTGGTATGGGAGCAATTCTAGAGTCTGAGTTGAGTCAAGTGCAGCTTGTTCAGTGTGCGTAAACAGGGTGCTGCACTGCTGCAGGAGTGGGCAGCACAGGTGCCAGGAGTGGGCGGACTTGGCATATGCCGTGGGGAGGCGACGGCTGAAGAATGATTCAGAGTGAATCAGTTTACGTGCATGCACCAGGGAAACGCTGTAGTGTTAGGCAGCGTTGATAAGGGTGCATGGTGAGAGGGACAGGGGCACTGTGGTCTAGCAGCGCTAAGGGTTTGTGGAGTGAGAGGCAGGTACGCTGTGGGGTTAGGCAGCGTGATAAGGGTGTGGGAGTGAGAGGCAGGTGCGCACTGTGGTGATTGGACTAGCTTTTGTTGGCTCCGTAGAAGCATTGTTGATGCGACAAGGTGCGTTGTGGACTGGTTTGGCACAACATGGTTGTTCGAAGGTTGTTCGAGTGGTTCAAGACTTGGGCTTAGTCTAGGTGTGGAGTCCTATGGTTCATGTGATACATATGTAACAAGTTGGATGCTCCAACTTGAGGGGGAGTGTTAGAGAAATATGGTGTTAGTTGAGAAGATCTCTCTTAGCCTTAGTTTTAGGTATTTGAAATCTATGGCTAGGATTAGTTCTTGTCTAATATAAATAGCTCTATACTTCCTCGTACATGATACACAGAACATATAGAAATATACAGTTGAGTTTATTGTTTAACACTACTTTTGTTCTTGTTCATTGGATCTCTTTTCTCTGTGGAAGAAAGTACAGATGCACTTTCTTGTAATAATTGCAGAGAAAGAAATGTGGCTGAATGCTATATTTAGCCCTTATGTTTTGTAAAATACTAAAATTTCCCAATCTAGTCATAAGAATTTTTTAGTCAAATAGGTCAAAACATTTTGAAAAATCAGGAAATTCGCCCATTCTTTAATCAGCTGACTAAGCATTTTATGACTCTAACCCAACCATATCTATCATTTTGACTGCTCAAGTTGGTCCGATCCGGCTGTATAAAGTCTAGTTACCAATAATAGAATTTATAAAAAAATTTAAAAAAAATTACTCAAGATCAGTTACTCAACAAATCTTTTTTTTCCTTCTTTTGTTTCTCCTCGCCCATGACCTATTCCCCTCATTGGTTGGCACGCACGGCCCTCTTGCTCTCTTCTTTTATAGTATATAATAAGTATATAATAGTATATATATCATATGTATATGATTATAGTAGTTCATATTATATGATATAAGTAGGCGAACTATATATATATAAAGTTTATTGGTCTACCACTTAGCATCCTCCAAATATAAAGAAAGTGGAAATCTGAATCCTACAATCATCTTGTTTGAAGCTCTTATAGGTGTTGTCTGATGAGGTGCAAAGTGCTATAAAACAATTGCTCTACCACCATTTGTTTACCTGTAAAAAAGTTATAGGCTGCTGACAGTGATGGTGCCTGCTCATTGACGTCTCTACTTAAAACAATTAGTCTTGCACCTAACACCCTGTTTGCTGAAATTGCTCAAATGCTATCCCAAAGCAAAACAAGATATCTTGTTGTATTATCAGGGTGGAAGTATGATGAATTCTACACTACTGCTACAGATGAGCCAATAACAAGTCACCTTTACTAGGCACTGAAGTTGAGATCAACATGCTTTTCAAGATCACTCCAAAGATCTCCATAATATGATCATCTTCTTAATCATGCTCTTGCACTAAGTCAAGAATTTTTTACATTGTTTTTATGCTTTTTTAGGTTCTCAAGATCTTGGAGTTGTTTTGGAATTTAGGATAGAAAAGTAAGAATTATGAAATCTAATATTTGACTTGATGATGTTGCTAGTGGAATGGTGGATTAAAACATGGGCTTAATAGACAAAGGTGAAACAGTCTATTAGCAACTTGGCCAATTGCCCAACTTTTCAACTGTGTTAGTATAATTGACCAAATCAAATTTTCATTGAACAAGATCAGCAAACTTTACAAAACATAAAGACCAAATTCAGCCAAATAAACATGGCAGTCACCAAAATCAGGAGGTAGAAGGAGAAACAACATAGAAGGGACTAGGGGAGAAAAGATGTCTGAATTCTTTTGATGGTAAATGAATCTGATATCATCTATCATCCCTACGGTACAACACTTCATGCTATGCACTAGGAGACATCACAATTTACACTCACTTAACCAAATATTACTATTTTATTTCTCAAAAGTCTTGTCAATCATTCTATCAAGTGTCAGCATTTTTTTTTATGTATCTATTTTTTGTTTTGAACTTCTCATGTTCAAGGTTTGTAGCTTACTGCCACTTGGTCTACGAAATTTATTTTCAAAATTTGAATTGATTACTAATAAATTTAGACCTAATTCATTACCATTTAACCAGAGCAAAACCTGACATGTAAAAATGGGGATAGGAGCAACTCTCAAGAGCTCAAATGAGAGGATGTTCTATTTAGAACATGCAAAAAAATTTAGGCAAAATTAAAATTAGGAAAGAATGGGTTAACTATTATAGTATTTTAATATCTTCATTCTAACATTTTGCTCTAAATATAGAAAAGTATAGACAAGTTTAGTGTTAAGACAACACGAGCAGTAGGACCAAGAGACCAACTTTCAGATAATATATACTCCCTCCACCCAAAATTGGTAGTCCAAATTTCCTGTTTAGTACATCCCACACTTTCCTAATACAAACATCACAAATAATTTTATGTTCCTACTTTACCCTTTTAATAAAAGTCAAATGGTCAAAAAGTTACCCACTTTTTGTGGGCAAGAGGAAAAATACATACTTCTCCTCTAATATCCTTAAAATATTTGAATAGAAGAACTATTTTGGAACTGTGGGAATATTTGATCTATACAAGATTCAAACATATGACATGTGGAGAGGCATAGAAGGCTGCAACAGAGATCACAACCTTTGCAATTAACATATAACCTAAACTGTACAAGCTCCAGAGCAGACACGGGAAGGGGGCAAACAAAGCAAGCTACAAAAGCATAGAAAAGTTACCTGCATGAAAGACTTTAAGAGTGGTGCTGCCATCCCCAAACCTGAATTTTCATCCCCATCAACTTTCCGAGATAGATCGTCATTTGAGTAACTTTTCCAGGAACTTCTAGATGAAATGTGATCCATTGATGTTGATATAGAAGCCTTGTTTGTTCCTTTGAAGACAGTGCTGGAGCACTGCAGAACCAATATAAAATTTAATAATCAGTCCCAGGATTTGTGAATGGTAGCATATCTGCTTGGTAAACTGAAACTAGAGCAATATTACGCAAACTGCGATATGTGAAAACAAGTTTGACAATATAACTAGCAAATAGATGAAAACACAACTCCGCAAGTGTTAGGGGAAAAAAGTAAATGTACAATATATTATATAAGGATAATAATGTCAACCTGATAGGAAGATATTTGAAGCGAGGAACTATGGAACATCGCATAACATTTGATTCAGAATTAGTTGGTAGTTTCTGTACAGTGTCAGTGTACAGGCGATTAAGTTGCACAAAGAACCCAAAGAGGACAGCATGCCTTAAATATGACTGTCTCTCATTTTCCCAAAGGTATGGCTCATATCTGAAATGAATCATAAAAAGGAGAGGTAAAAATGTTAGCTTAATCAGAGGATACATTACAGAAAATCAAATGAAATTAGAACATTTTCCTCCCGAATGCAAAGTTATTCAGACGGTGAGCACATAACAACTTGCATTCAACAGTTAAGTAAATAGCGTGGTATCTTATGGCATGGTAGTATCGAGTCTTGCTGGTATTAAAGCTTACGTGAGCCAGTCAATAGGATCCAATATTTGTGAAAAGCGATTATCAACACATTTACATGCTCCCTAGTCATTGAACTGGTTTGTACTTGATCCTGTCTGCGTCTAGAAGACAACTTCGGCTTTGGAACTTTTGATGATTCCTTATTTTCAATCAAATCACCTCCAGAGAGAATATCAGCAACAAATCTCAAATCCAAAAGAACTTGCAAAGCTCCTTTCTCAGAGACTTGAGATCCATGGGCTTCTTCCGTTGAAAGGAAGTCTCCATAAATATCAATTACCTAACAAATATGTGATAATCATAATAAACACCAGAAATTATAAAAGACATTATAATACTGAAGAACACAGTTAATCAGGACAACTCATATAAAAACATATATAAATCAGAAGGCAGACTTCAAGAAATAGATATAAGATGTGTTACGTTAAAACAATTTGCAATGTAAAGTAAAATGTTGAAATGACAAATTAGTGATCCAGATTGATTTTTTGGAGGATATGAACCTCATCTATACTATTGGTTTGCTCTTTTGTGGACTGTCCTTGGTGAAATTAACAAATAAAACTTTTAACATTTTAAGTAATAATTGAAAATAGAAGTTTATTTATTCTATGAACAAAATAATGAGGCCACTAGCATTGTCAAATGTCAATATATATGCATAGACAAAATAATATATTCGTCTATGATCTGTGTTTATATTTGGTTGCACCATTTGCCTAATGACCCCAAATGAGATGCCACAATCTTGCATTTCTTTTTCTTTTTAATGTAATAATTTTTTTCCTAGTTCATATAAGACTAAGAAAATGTTCTAATAGGTATCATAGCCTGTCGATTGAATCCACCCATCCCATTTTTACAATAGGAAATGTTCTAATAGGCGCCTAGCACTTTTACAACACTGAAATTGAATCCACCCATCCCATTTTATATACCAAACCATAAACCAGCATGTCAAAAAGTGTTTGCAACTTTCACTTTTGACAACTTTTTTATTAGAATTTTTCAATTCCACCCTTAATCAACTCAATAAACACATTCTAATGAATCTCATTATTCTCAAGTAAACAAAATCTCAGAAGTTAAAAGGTCATACCAAGTTTAAGGAGAAAGTTTTGACAATTGATTGGTCAACCTCCCAATACTATACATCAATGCTGTTTTTGGATAGGTAGATAGGGAGAGGAAAGAGAGCAAGAGGAAGAAGAAATTGGATAGGTGTTTGAACAAAAAGAGAAAATGAAAAGAAAGGAAGAAAGGAGGAGAAAGAAAGGTCATGTATTCAGAGGGAGAGAGGAGGTTTTCAGGTATACTGTGTGTGGAGAAGGCTTATGTTATCCTATTCAACTCCCATTTTAAGAAGGAAACATATTTGATAGTATCAAAGATCATTTTCTCCCCATAATCACTCCATTCTTAAACTGAAAAATAAATCATTCCACTCATATTCTACCCATCCAAACATAGCATCAAAATCCATGCACATCAAACATTTTTACAATATTAGGAATATAAGCATTGTTATTTGTGAGCACTACAAGGCATGACTATTATGCATGTACATTGCAGCAGCTTAACTACAATGGCAAGACAAAGACATTTCCACATACCTTATCTAATAATCTTGAAGCAAAATTTTGTAGAATTGGTTTATCAAGCACATGTCCACCAACTCGCTGAATTTCTTCACATGCGCGAAACAAAAATGAGGTTATATAAAGAGAAGGCATCGAAGGGAGTGATAGTTTAATTTCTGACTGATCTTGCTTGACCAAAGTGTCCTCCCATCCCTGCACAACTAGCAAGAGTGAAACTACATATATATAATAGCCAATGACTGATATTCAAACCATACAACCCAAGAGAAGAAAATGATATCAGTTTTTACAATTCCCTTTCTGAACTACTGGTGAAATTGTTTTAGCAGTATCCAGGTACATTTAGCCATTGGAATATGCATATTTGTGCATTAGGCAAGTAATGCAATTTGAAAAATCATCTCCCAAAACTCTAAAAGCGTGGACATCATGTATTAATTAAGGGAATTGTGGTTAGTTTGAGGCTGAAATGCTGAATTCCATCTTTATATATATATATATATATATATTAATATAGAGTATATATCCTTGGATCAGTAATGTGCAGCTTCCTCAGGTGCAGACAGATCCCTGCTATTTGGAATGAGCCCTTAGATCTAACGGCTGACAAATCAATGACAAATCTAGAGCAATATTTTTACCACGCTACAGAGTGTTGGCTTGGATATATGAATGTTTTAGTCTATGATCTAATATACAACAATTAAGCTTGTGTATATATGTAACTTCAAAAGCCCATATGGGTATATAAGAGATAGAAGTAGATAATATATTGTGCCATTGACATTTTGAGCTCTTATAGATGCGAAATATTCGAAGATACACTACTCAATAGGACACCATCTAACAAGATAATCTTTAACTGCACACTAAATACATATCTTAATGCCACCAGCATATAAATATAGAAAGATAGAGTATCAGGAAATGGCCACTGCAGGGTATCTTCCTTAATATACAATTGGAGTGATAATTACAGCGTAGTACCAGTTAATATTGAAAAGACCTAAGGTTTTGATCTATTGGTCCTATCTATGGGTACAAAATCAAGTCGCACCTAAGGAGGCTTGGCCGCACACATCAACAAACCATATTTGCATATAATATAATATCATATATGATGGGACAATGATATACATAGAGATATATAAGGGCATGATACTCTATCTAGGATTCTAATACCATTATTCCCGAGCCAGTGTTGAGAGATTGTATTGTGATCATCAGACGCCTGTCCATCTCATAGTCTGCAATATATAGAGAGAAATACATAGAGACACAGAGAGCAGAGATATCATAGCCCTTTCTAAGTCACTGACCATTAGACTCACTGGGATTGAAATTTTATAATATATAATATGAGTAAGTATACCTCGCTGGGAGCGCAGGTTCATTTTTTTAATTCTAGTACGTAGGTTAAACTCTTCTAAAAGTAAGAAGCCGATCAAGTCATTCTTCATTATCGTCTGGTTTAATTAAGTAACATAGCTCTTAGGGTGATTTTTCTCCAGACGCAACGGGGGTTGGACTCAAAGGCTTGTTGTTTTCACACTTTCCTCATAAGGTCATACATTTCATACAACGTTTATTTCAACCCATCTCAAGTCCTCAACGTTAAAGCTGGGTGTCTGTTGAAAAGCAGGGACGTTAAATCACAACTGGTTTCTAATTCGGGTCATAGAATTTATTTTGGCATTTGCAACATATCCTTCTATTTTTCTATTGCAGATTTGATAGGGTATTTCGGTATATTCTAGTCAAGCATAAGTATCCAATAGTTGATACGTAAGTATCTTATATTACATTTCAACCAATAATTAGATAGAATACCTGCTGAGGTGGAGTAACACCTATAGGGTTATTGAATTCCCGCATCTGGTATAGAATTAAGTTTCCAGTGCAGGTAAGTGTTTCGATGCGGTTGTGCGGTTTTTAAGGTGCATGAGTTTTTTGT
>VALG01002855.1:0-10854 GCA_009835305.1 Ipomoea purpurea
AACAAGAATTGACACATCATACATAATTTATTAGATACATACATTAAATACTCTGTATATTACGTACATTTTTGTTGCATTTTATATGTGATATTACTTCAAGATATAGCTCAATTAGTTAATCATCTCAAATTAAATTTATAGCTTTGTTTTATTATCCGTCATAATATGAATGGTTTAAATATACAAATATTTAAAAGTTTGTAGGCTATTTGAATCACATTTCACAATTTACCACCTTCATTTGTTTTGAGTAGGAGCAGTAATAAGTTAAACTTATTTTATATGCTGTCACATTTACTAGGAGTTAAACCAATTTTTATTTTATTTGGATACGTTTACTAAGATTTTTGTGTAAATTAAAATTTGGAATTTTATGTTTGATATAGTAAATACGCTGTGATTTACCAAATACGTCTAAATTTGTGATGTCGAATCTTAGACGAGTCGAGTCTTTCTAATAGTATGTTTGTTGGTTTAAGTTTAAGCTTGAATAATAATGAGGACACGTGTGACTATATAGGCATAGGGGAGGTTGGAGGCTCCGTTGATTCTCCATGTGTGTTAATAATTTTTATGTGTTTTGATTTTTTATTTTTTATTTTTACCATGGAGTGACCAATTAATTGAGTATTTTAATTTATTGCAACGTTAAGGTTTGGTGTAAGGCTTAAAACCATAGAAAGGAAGGTGGCTTTAGATGAGAGAAGAGCTTTGCAGCAATATAATCTCCATTGCTTCAAAAGCTTTAATTTGATTCAGATTCCCCATCTCCATCGTCTCTTATCTTCTCTTCTCTTCCGCACATGAAGGGAATCGATATATTCTGCGCCTCCCAAGCTGCCACCGCCATCCGCTCTACATGGAAGAGATAACCGCCGCCGCTTCCTCCTCCTCCTCCGTAATCCAACTCGGCGGCGGGGGCGGAGGAGGAGGAGGAGGAGGAGGCAGAGCCATCGACCGCTTCAACCCTATCATCACGGACTCCAGGCGACGAACCGCTCCGGTCCCAAAACCTCCGGCGCCGAACGCTGGCGGTGTTGGCAAGACAAAGAAGGATAAGAGCAAGAGTAGTAAGAGTAATAATAAGAAGAAGAGTCCTCGGAAGCCGGCGGCGGGAGAGGAAAGCGGCAGCGGCAGCAAAGGCGGCGCGTGGAGGTGTACTAAACCGGGCGGTTTTATCACGCCGCAGAGCTCTTCCAGGTACCTTTTGAATGAGAATGAGGACAATAAAGATTATTTCCTGGACGTGCTTTCGGATTTCGACCCGATTCTGAAGTTGGATGATCCGAATAACCATATCAAAAATCTCCAACAACTTTCCGATCATCCGGTTCTTCTGACACTCCACTGCCTCTTCTTCCTCCTCCCTCCTCCTTCTTCTTCTCGCTGCCTCCTCTGGCTCTACAGATCAGGTAAATTTTACATTTTTTTATACATAAATTTCTCATTTAAATCAGACCAATTTTAATGATATTAATTTAGAGATTATCTTTGTTTTTACGTGTCATATTAGTAAATCATTAAATAAAATCTTCTCATATTTAGGATACTGTAAGTATGATTTTTGAATTCTATTAATATTTCTTTTACGACTAAGCATTTTGTACGCTTAAGGCGTAAAAATTAATATAAAATTTTTATTAATATTTTTTTCATGATATATATTATGATATTTCGTTATCTAATAGCCAGTCACATTAAATTTATTTATTGAGTTAATTTAATTTTTGGTCATAGATTTATAGGTGACAGTATATTTAAATTATTATTTTTTTTTTATCATAACATCAACTTTTGGCCTTAGAGTTATTGTAGCATAACCATTTTTGATCCTTTATTAACAAACCAGTTTAAACCATTTAATACAAGAACATTTCGATCTTCAATTATGAAATTTTTGAAAAAAATAAACATTAAAAATATAGGTTCAAATTATTGTCAAATAAATTTTTATCAAATTAAATTATAAAATAATTTAAAATGATAAAGATTCAACTCTTGAGGGGTGAAACTCATGGAATTGAAAGCAGAGGAGTACAACTTTGTCTTGTCCTTTTATTACTGTATGTTTTATTTTGAGTTAATACCCAAAATTGTCCTCGACTATAGTGGTTTTCTCAATTTCGTCCTAAATGACTTTGGTGACCTAATATTGTCCCAGACTTTTCTGTTTCGCTCAATTTAGTCCTCCGTTTGTTATTCCGTCAAATTGGTGTTAAATAAAGGGACAATTCAATAATATCAATATTGACCTCTCTTTACTTTCAACATGCGAAGTGAAAAAATCTTTCTTTCTTGCACGAATTACACCAAGAATTACTCCTAGACCTACGAATCAAATTTTATATTGCAAGTTTAAGAGTGATTTTTGGGAGTAATTCGTAAAAAAAAATGGATTTCGCACTTCACATGTTTATGAGTAAGAGATGTCAATATTAAATTACTGAATTGTCATTTATTTAACAACAAATGAACGGAATAACAAATGAGAGACTAAATTAAGCAAAAACACAAAAGTTTAGGACTAAATTGAGTAAAAACACAGAAGTCTGGGACAATATTAAGTCACCAAAGTCATTTAGGACGAAATTGAGAAAAACATTACTAGTCGAGGATAATTTTGGGTATTAACTCGTTTTATTTTTAGTATTAAAATAATATAATTTTATATGTAAACGAACCTGGTTGTGTGTACGGGTAGTTGGATCATGTTCCATGTTCTTGTCTAATCTTTTCCTTTCATATTGTTATGGACAAAATTTACTTTATACCTTTTACTAAAAATAAAAATATTCTATTGGAATATGGCAAAGTTACATATAAATCACTCTTATAAAGTATTTATAATTTTTAAAAATTCATTTTTGGTATTTAATTGTACTTTTGATATAATATCCAAATTAAATCTCGTTAATCGAATCAAACACATAGATACAATGCAATACAGTTACAGAAGACGTATTTTTTTTTTTCTATTATGTCGGTTAATTTACTATAAATATTTTTATTTTTTTTAGTACTACTGACTCTGTTACAATCAGTATCTGTTCAGAAGCATAAAAAGTCAATACCGCCCCACTAAAGCTCGAACCCATAACCTCCCATATGAGAGAGCCACTTAGTGCCACTAGACCACACCGGTCATTGGTTTACTATAAAATATTTTGTTGAGTGTAAACCATGAAGTGTTTCGGATCTATTTTTGTCCGTATTTTGATCCGAGTCCACCCAACTAATTCTCGTTCGCTCAAAGTGACACCGGAACTGACCCAATTAGTTAATTAGTATTTTTCCTTTTCATTTTTCACTTTCATGTATTGAACTTAGGCAATGCATTAAACAAACATCCCAAAAAATGACCGCAACAGTAAAAGTAAATTTACCATTACTGCCCTCACCCCATTCCCTCAAATTCCCAAATTCCCTTTTTGTGATAGTAAAAAGTTTTGCAGTGACAAAGAGAAGACACTGAGGTTTGTTGGAATCATAAAGTTGGGGTTTAGTTGTTATGAACAGTGGAGTGGAGTGGTCCAAAACAGAAGAGAAGAGATAATGGTGGCATTGATTGAATTTGTTGTTGTAGGTGGTTGTTGTTCTTAGGGTTTCACTCCATTGCAGAGGGTGTGAGAGAAAGATGAGAAAACACATCTCTAGAATGCAAGGGTATGTTTTTTATTTTATTTTATTTTATTTTTTTTTGAATTGATGTCATTAAAGCTTAATTAGAAGTAAGAATTAACACTACTACAATGTTGGATTTGGTCAACTTTAATTTTAATTTGATCCAGACATCTCCAACCAAGTAGGTCCGACGATTGTCTAGGTAACCAAATAATTCAAATTCATGTGCAACTGTCTATTGTTTTTCTTGGTTGAGCCGACTATTGCAGTTTAGGCTGATATATCGTTGAAACAAATTATCCTGTGGACCCAGGTCTAAAAATACACAATTTAATATACTGAATTTTCACAATTTACCTACTAAATATTCACATTTTTATATACTAAATGTTCGAATTTACATACCGAATATTCACAATTTACATATTGAATATTCACAATTTACAATGTTTCACAATTTGAATTGTGATGTAAATTGTGAACGTTCGTATATAAAATATAAATGGCGTATTTTGACTTGGGTCCACCTTGCAAAGTAAACCAGGTCCATAGATAAATTGTGCCGATTTATCTTTTTGTGGTAATTTGCTGACTAGGGTCACAAGGCGGCTTCACCCATGTCAGTAAAGTCATAAGATCGATTAAACTTTTGAGATCAGTCGCTCATCCAATATAATTGAGATTCAACAATTATACTATATTTAAATTTCTTATATGGTTGTTCCATTGTTAAAAAACAGGGGTATCATCTTTCAACATAGACTTTGCAGCTAAGAAGGTGACAGTGGTGGGGGATATAAACACCATTAGGAGTTCTAGCAAGCATATCCAAGGTGAAGAACGCACAACTCTGGTCGCCGGCGGTGCCGGATCTTCCATTCCGCCGGCGGTTAGCCTGAGCAACTCAAGTTCCAAGACTGCTAAGCCGGCGGCGGTGGCAACACCAACAACTAATGAAAATATGGAAAATATTTCAAGAAATATTCAGCTGATTTCAATGAATTAGAGTTTTATTGGGCTTATATTGTTCAGTCTTTGGGTGTAGATGAAGATATTTAGTAGGGTGCCATTATTTGGCTTGGTTGGTGGATTAGGATTTTGTGTTTATTGGTAGGTTTGAGCATTGAAGGTGAAACTCTTTCAAATGTTTGTATTTAATCGGTTCAAATTTTTAAGACTTGAAGATTAAGTATTTACCATTGTTGTAAAAATAGGAAGATTAAGTATTTACCATTATTGTAAAAATAAGTCTATGCGGCTGTTAGCCTCTTAGGCCGAGGCGATTTCAGCTCAAAGAAACTTTTTAGTCGGTTTGCGACTAATTGATCGACTGGTGCCCTAAGCGTCGAGTTTGGCGCCTAACTCGGTCAAGTTGAGCACTTAACTTGGTTGAGTTGGTGTTCAACTCGACCGAGTTAGCACTCAACTTCGGTGAGTGATTTTTTTTCCTGCTCGGCAACTCTCTTCTATATTCTTACAGCCATGTACTCACGTCTCAACTAACCATCTAACATATGCAGTTGACTAATTTGAGGATTATAACAGTCTAACAACTCCAACCCAGTAAGAAAAAAGTAGAGACAATATACTCGGATTACTCGACTGCATAGACCCTCTAGCACTAGGCATCTGACTTGCGCCTGCGCTTTCTACAACATTTGTATTTACATATTTGAAGTATTGTAGGTTAAAATGAATGTTAATTTAAAAAAAAAAAAGAACTTGTGGTATACTAAAGATGAAACCTTTAGTATATTAAAAATGAACATGAATGTCTTTATTTTTTATTATTATTATTAATTTTTTTAAGTACTGGCTCTGTACTCGAATTTCTCGGCTGCCTAGACACTCTAAGCACTAGGCACTCGACTTGCGCCTAGCGCCCTACAACATTGGTATTTACATATTTGAGTATCAGAGGTACATATTTGAAGTATTGGAGGTTAAAATGAATCTTCAAAAAATAAACATGAATGTTTTTTTAGTACTAGAAGCATAAAGAGTCAATGCCCCCAAAATGAGATTCAAACCAGAGACCTCTCATTTGAAAAATTACAACTATGCCACTTGACCACAAAGCCTTTGGCAAAACAAATATGAATGTTAGGGCCGGATTCACATTGTAATGATCATGGTTCGCGTATAATGATTGGTCACAATACCTAGACATAATATTCCCAACTCTATCTTTTATTTATTTTGACAACTCAAATTTCTCCTTCGTTGGACTATAACTTTTAAATTTATTTTTATTTCTATTAGCGGTGAAGTTAATTAATTCATGACACCAAGTGAAGAAACTGCATCTCAAATGTTCTGTCGATTGGGGTGTGAGGAGCCTTTAGGGTTGGGGTTCAGCTTTTTGGAAGAATAGAACTGCATCAAAGAAAAATGTTCAAAAATGGGAAAAAAATTAGTTTCCTTAAATAATTAATACTCATAAACTAATCGACTATACTTAATTAATTACATGAAATATTGGGACATAATTTCTACACCAAGTTACTACATTTTGCATGCAATCATTATTCTATGGACCATGGTCTACACATTTGTGTAAACCACATATAAAAATTCCTTTTTTAAATAATTAAAAATACATTATTGTGTATACGTAAAGTACATTATTTGAATGCACATGATTTTTTTTTATATATTATCAAATAATGTACATTCAGTATACAAATAATATATTTTTAGTATATTAAAAATGTATATTGCATTTATGATCTATACAACTATGTGGACCATGGTCCGCACAATAATGAACCAATAATTTAGCTTTTGCATGTGCTTGGGCTGGATGTAATGTTTGGATGAAGATAAGAGTTGTAATTTTTGGCTTGTAATGCTTTAAGATTGTATTCGAAATTCTAAACTCTATCACTAAATTAAATAATTAACTATTTATCAAATGATGAATTGTAATTAATAATTAAGTCACTAATGTATATTCGTACACTTAATTAATTGCACTTGTTTAATTTTAAGAAAATCCTTAATTAAATTAGCTCAAAGAATTGTTGTTGGCAATTCCATAGATTGCATTTATTCTTTATTTAAAAAATAAAATTTTTATAAATAAAACATAAAAAACTAACGAAAAGAAACAAAATCCGACCTACCGGACTCAAACTAGCAACCTAAGGATTTCAGACGACAATAACCACTACAATCCTTCGCTCTACCAACTGAGCTAAGATCAGATGTGTATTTTGTTTACAACGAAAGCTATATAATATAAATTAAACGTTCAAAAATAGTTCCTAAAAACGTAATCAGGCCATAACTTAAAAAGAACACATTAACTCTTTAAACAAGTCAAATTTATGCAATTAAATCAAAAATAATATGTATTTCTGATTTTTTTATTGACATGGTGGTTAACCTTAAAAAAAAAATCAGTTTTTAAATTCCATTTTAATAATTTTAAATAAAATAAAATTAAAAAAAAAAAACCCAACACTTATCTTTTTTTTTTTTTTTTTTTTTTTAATATCAATTGGAAGGGGTGATCCGAATATCCCCTTCGTCTTTGATATTGAGAGAAGACACTCCCAACAAAAGACGAAGAAATATTTTTTGTCACTAAGCTCGAGATAAAGATATTGCTTCATCATTAGGACGGAGACTTAGGGGGTTAGTTTTATTTTTAAAATTTTATTTTATTTTAATTGTTAAAATAAATATAAACTTTTAATTTTTGAAATAATAATCATCATGTCAGTAGAGAACTAGTTTGGGGATTATAACAGTCTGACAATTCTTAACTTTGAGTAAGAAAAGTAGAGATAATATATATACTCGAATTACTCGGTCGCCTTGACGCTCTAGGCAAACGCACCCAACTTGTGCCTAGCGCCTTCTACAATATTGCTATTTATATATTTGAAGTATTGGAGATTTGGAGGTTAAAATGAATCTTAAAAGGGATAAATGTCAAATAGACCTTGACTATTGATGAAAGTGCAATTAACTCCTTCAACTATAAAATGCTTCAATTAGCACTTTAACTTTTTTTTTTTAAAGATGCAATTAGAACTTTTTAGAGGTAATTACCAAGTAAAATGTTAACCTGTAATATATTTAAATAATTAAATAAAATATTTATTTCTTCTATATTCATCTGCTTTCAAATGATGTTCGAAAATGGAGATGCTTATAGCTGGAATTTAAATGACGTTGGCACAAGGCAGCAAATTTTTGAACATCATTCGATTATTATAGCGGGATGAAGATGATTTACGGCACTTTGGTTGCATATTGAAGTTGCGACTGCTATAAAAAACAAATAACCTATCTATATAAACAAACGACTCAGATTTAGGGAAGAATAAGGAAGATATTTTTTTTTTAATCTCAAAATTGCCCTTAAAGTTTGACTTGCAAATAACACTTAGGACCAAACAGGTAAAAATGTCATAATTGAGGACCAAATTGAGTAATTTTGGTAGTCGATGATCAAATTGGTGAAATCCTCATAGTCGAGGGACCAAATCAGTAATTTTCTCATAGATAAATGCTACACGTAAAAGTCTCCTGACTAATAGACTATTCTAAGCTGACTAGTCTAAGTTTCTAACACCACATATTAAATAACTTATTACGAGAGGAATATAACATAATATTAGACATTATTCACACTTTTAAATCGAAATGTAAAAGTATTACATTTTCCCTTAAGTATGACATTTGTGCATACAAGTATTAAATTTTCATCTTAACCCGACACACATCACAATGAGACAGTCTCACACAAGTTTTTGCCTTTAACATTTATTCCAGTAAAATATATTATGTATTTGTATTTATGTATATTGACAAATAATTTAAAAGCTTGATTAAAGTTTTTCGATTCCGTGAGATTCATATTGTTGACTCAAAGTGTTTTGTCAAAGTTTTGTGCAAAAGGAATTCCAGATCTATAAAGGAATATCAAGCCTAAAAGGAGTAGTTATTGAAGAGTACTAGTTCTAAAGGGAATTGTTATTTTTTAGTTCTAGTCTGATTAGGAATAGCTTTATTATTCACGAATCTGTTAGGAATAGCTACTATAAATAGGGGTTGTCCTTTCTTGTAGAAGGCAAGCATTCAAGATCTAATTGTGAGGTACGAGAGTCTTTGAGAATAGGATACTAAATCCCCCTAGGAAGTAGTACATGTGTTTAGGTTTCAATAGTTTGGTAGAAAGATCATTCTATTGTGTAATCTCAGGTTCCAAACAGTGTACTTCAAATATTGAGCTTTTAGTGGATTTAGGCAAGTTCTCAAATTGAGAAGTGCCTCGCAGATTAGGGTTGTTTGCCCGAACTGCGTTACAAAATTGTTTGTGTTACAATTTCAGTTTCGGTGCTGCGCTTTACAAATTTCAATTGGTATCAGAGCCAAACTGCTTAAGTTATTAGCAGGATCCTAATGGAGTTTCCCAGAGAAGGACTGTCAAGCACTAGGCACCTGCCCTTATTGGCACAAAACTTCTCCTACTGGAAAGCTCGAATGCAGATATACATTCTAGCACGAGGAGAAGGCGTCTGGAATGCAATAGAAAACGAATGGAAAACTCCAGTCGATGACAAAGGAAATGCAAAACCTAGAATTGATTGGAGCGAAGAAGAAAAACGGAATATAACTTTAACTCAAAGGCTATGAATGCAATATATGGGCAGTAAGCGAAGACACTTTTAAACTAATTGCATCAACTCGCATAGCCAAAATTGCGTGGAGTATATATGTGCAATCACCATGAGGGAAACACAACTGTAAGACAATCTAAGCTTCAGATGATACAAACTGAATTTGAAAACTTGAAAATGGAAGAGGAAGAAAGCATCACCCAATTCCTGAATTTGAAAACTTGAAAATGGAAGAGGAAGAAAGCATCACCCAATTCAGTGCCAGAGTTTTAAGTATATCCGGAGATGCATTCAACTTAGGCGAACCTATACCTGAACATAGAAATCGTCAAAAAGGTACTACGCTCTTACCGGAAAATTCCAAATGAAAGTCACCGGCTATCAAGAAACAAAGATCTAAACCCTACAAATTGAGTGAATCTAATGGAAATCTTCAAACATATGAGCTTGAGATACTGCAAAAAGGGAAAAATAATGACAAAGGAATTGCGTTCCAATCAAAGCAGAAAGGAGTCCAGAAATTGATACTGAAACCATAGAGCAATCAATCGCTCTCCTACAAGAATTTCAACAGAGTTCCTCAAACAATTCCAACAAATTATAAGAAACAAAAGTGCTTAAATCAATCAGGGACTTCCAAACTGACAAAACAATCTAATTTCAAAAAGGAGACATTCAAATACAGAAGAATACAGTGCTATAATTCAAAGTTTTGACACATCAAATCCAGAATGTGCACATACTTGAAAAAGAAAAAAAAACATTATATCAACCCTAAGCGATGCTCAGATAGTGAAGAAGATGACAGCAACACAAATTTCGTAGCCTTCACCGCTATCATGAAAGCAACATACGATGACATCAATAAAAAAAAATTACCTAAGGCATACACTCCAACTAAACCAAGTTGAGCAAATCATCAAGAAAAATTGGAACTCATGGAAGATAATCACTATTTGAAAATGAAAGAACGAATAGAGAATCAATACAATGAAGCTCAAAACGACTATTAACTTCAAAAACAAAGAATCTAAACTACTACAGAAATCAAGGAGCTTACCGAAAGACCCAGGACTCCAACACAGACTTAGTGAGAATCATCAAACCGAGACACAGAATGCACAACAGCACTCGACCCGAAGAAGAATAAGAGTGCTACTATTGCCACAAACTAGTACATCAAAGCTCACTGCTACAAAAGACAAGACTTTTCTTACAGCAAAACAACCAGAGCATAGGCATCACATAACAGAAATAATTATAAAAATCTGGGTAAGAAAAACAAAATGTTGCCATATACTTCCAAAACAAACAACCAAGAATAATGGACTTTGACAGCGGATGTCAAGGCATAGACTGGAAATTCAGAAAATCTTGAAACATCCAGTACAAAAATGAAGGGCATGTCAGCTTTTGGAGACGGTGGAAAAGAACAAATATTGCAAATGTACCTGATGTCCCATGGGCTGCCTAAGTTGTCAAAGTCCTTTTAGTACAAACCCTAAAAAGCAAAATCTAATCAGCATAAGTCAGGCCTTTGTAAGATGAACTCAAAGTAGATTCTCAGAGACATTGCAATGTGTATTCAATCAGAATC
>VALG01002857.1:0-39851 GCA_009835305.1 Ipomoea purpurea
GGAGATTAACCCTTGTTGTATCTTCTCACGTACAAAATGACAGTCAATCTCTATGTGCTTAGTTCGTTCATGGAACACCGGTTTGATGCAATATGAAGAGCAGCTTGGTTATCACATCATAACTTTGCAGGAATTGGAACTTTGAAACCAGACTCATACAAAAGGTTGTGTATCCACATTACTTCACTCATTGATTGTGCCATCGCTTTATATTCAGACTCTGCACTTGAACGAGAGACTACATTCTGCTTCTTACTCTTCCAGGAAACCAGATTACCTCCAAAAAACACAATATCCAGTTGTTGATCTACGATCCTCTTTGGAACCTGCCCAATCCGCATCAGTAAAACACTCAATCCGAGTGTGACCGTGATTCTTATACAAAATTCCGTGTCCCGGAGCTCCCTTTAAGTAACTCAAGATGTGCTCTATAGCCACCCAGTGATCAATAGTTGGAGATGACATGTACTGACTCAAAACGCTAACTGGGTATGCAATATCTAGACGGGTTACAGTCAAGTAGTTTAGCTTACCAACCAATCTCCTATACCTCTCAGGATCTTCAAACAATTCCCTTCCTTTGACAATTGCAAGTTTGGTATCATGGGAGTATTGCATGGTTTAGTACCTAGTTTTCCTGTTTCAGAGAGTAAGTCAATAACATATTTTCGTTGGGAGAGAATATACCTGTTTTGTTCCTCATAACTTCAATACCCAGGAAATACTTTAGTGGTCCAAATCCTTCGTTTGAAATTGACTGTGAAGAAATGACTTGAGAGACAAAATCCCTTCGGTGTCGCTCCCTGTAATGACAATGTCATCTACGTAAACCACCAACCAGAAGATACCTGTTTTGGACCACTTGTAGAACATGGAATGATCCGATTTGCCTTTCACCATCTCAAACTTCTCAACAACTTGACTAAACTTTCCAACCATGCACGTGAACTTTGTTTCAGCCCGTCAATAACGACGATCGCACCCGAGAACGACCGCACATACTTTCCCAGGATCCCCCTGAGCCACCAAACGCCAGGTGAGGTTTGCTCCAATGTACGGACGCCTCCTTCCATGCAAGAATCCCATGCAAAAGGCGTTCTTTGATATTCAGAGGCTGATGCAAAGGCCCAATCATGAAGCGGCAGCCATTCGAGCTGAGTACCCTGACAGAAGCTAACGGGCCCTTAGCGCAGCATGGCACAAAGTGTCCAGAATAATCAACTCCCCCATATTTGGCGCATCATCCCTTAGCCACACAGCGAGGCTCTGTCAAGCCTAGAGCCACAGACCATCACGTAATTAACTTTGACAAGCTAAACCACCCTCCTATTCCAAGTAACCTCCTTTTAGCCGCAGCGGCATAGTGACCGAAACTCCCAAAGACATTGTGATCCCAAAGTTCATCTCCCAACTCATGGGCATTTCGCCACCCAGGATGGGCGCAACAAGCATCCCTGAAAGTCTTAAGCGAAATGGAAATCAGACCTCAAGGGCGAAGCACCAAAAGAACCGAGGCAGGGCTCGCTGAGCAGGCCCTATCATCCGCATGATGCACAGAGGATATAGACAACGTACCCAGGCTAGCGTTTACCCTTTCCGGGTGGCAATCAGACGGTCATCAATTAAGACTGGATCTGATGACATAGAGGTGGTGTCAGGGCACGGAGTCTGTACCGAGGCTGGAATGGGAGGCGGTGCCGGTATAAGTGTGTCAGGTCGAGGTCGACGAGAATACACTTGCAAGACAGGAGGGGTAGGAACAGGGGAAGGAACAGACGACGTTACCGTATACATCAATATATCATACTCCTCCCCTTACGAACAGCATCTAGGGATGAAGGAAAGAAAGGGACGTCCTCATGAAAAGCAACATCAATGGAAACAAGATACTACCAAGCTCAGGAGAGTAACACCGATACCCTTTCTGCACACGGGAATTCATCAAGAAACACACACTTTAAAGATTTAGGATCTAAACTTGTGAAAACTGGGGACAAAGGACATCTCCGAACAAAGCCACACCCCCCAAATATACCGCGGGGAGCGTCCAACATGGACAGATAGGCTTGAAGGATACTCCAGACGTATGCGACAACAGGCTGTTTCACCCCCAAGACCCGCAGAGGCACTAACGAATTCAATCAAAACAGGCTGTGCAAACGCGCATCACTCCAAAAACTGCTTGAGAACCCGCCATATTAACATCCCCGGCCCCTTGTCAGTTCCAGCCAGATGCCGATTTTTGCGTTCCAAGGCGACCGCATTTTGGGAAGGTGTATCAACACAAGAGGACTCAGATGTACACCATACCCCTTCTTACGATATAACCGCCGAGCCGAACAAAGAGAAAAGAAAAATATTCTTTTTGCATTGTCACCCTCGGCCACCGTAACAGGCTCGTTGAACAGGGCCGACACCAAATTGAGTCTCAATTCTCAAACAGAATCCACAAAACACCATCAAAAAAGTTTCAGGAACGAGGACTCTCATTAGATATAACCGATGTTTCGGAAAAAAAATCATCAACAAACGTAACAGAAATACCTTACAAAGAAAGTTAGAGGGTCACGAACACGGTCCCCCAATATATCAGATATGTACCTAACCTCATAAGCGAGGCAGACCGCTCGTTTCCTAAACTCTAGGACTAAAGCGCACCGATGGTGCTTGGACAACGACCCACGACTCACAATGTAGGAAACGGACAAGACAAACTCGGGAAACTGCGACACGAATTCAACGAGGGAGGGGAATGGCCAGAACGACCTGCAGCTTCTACCGGAGTGCACAGCACCGTGAACAAGCAATAAAGCCTCCGCCTCCCCCTGGCTGTCAAGAACGTAGCAGGACCCCAGCCAGCTCGCGCCCCTGCTACCATAATCAAACCCTCATTGCGTCAAAAGATCCTGAAACAGACAATAATTAAGGAAAAACGTAACAGAACAGTGTAAAGTACGGGTAAGCTGGCTGACTGAAATTAAGTTGAACGAAAAGTTAGGTAGATGCAAGACAAAAGACAAGGGGAGCGAGGGATTGGGCGTAATGGTACCGGACCCAAGAGCATGAGAGGTAGAACCATCTGCTAAGGTGACCGGGGAACTATGTGGGCGAGAAGAAAGAGTGGAAAACAACCTAGAGTTACCTGTCATATGATCGATCCGTGGCACCCGAGTCTATAACACTTGGAGGAGGATGAGAGAAGCACAGCGCCCTAAGTTGGCATTACCTGAGCAGCAATAGGGCATGACTGAAGAGAGGATGAACACTTTAAAGATTCCCGAATACTGGAGAACTCAGCAAACTCATCAGCAGAGACAGTGACCGTCTTGGAAGACGCCACAGTGAGGATGCAACATTAGCAGTCGGATTTCCTCGTTCTCCAACCATCTCCGACAATCCATTTTTATGTGGTCAGGCTTATGGCAATAATGACACCACATACCACCAGAAGTGTATTCTGAGAATTTTTTACCATTCCCACTGCGAGGATGACGGCCAACAAGGCATTGTTTGACGGGATAGTAGCCTCAAGCACATTTGGTTGCGATTGCACCGATCGACTTAGACGTGGGAAACAACATCAACAAGAGACAGGGATTGTAGAGCTACTAAGAATTGCAGACCCTCGCCGTGTCATACTCCAGAAGGGAGACCTGCCCAAAAAAACTCAGAACACCCAACTGTTCACGTTGGTTTTGCTGCTCTTTAATGTCAGAGTGAATGGCATAAGCTGATTAAGTGCTCAAAAGTCTTCTTAAATTCATAAAAATATGCAGGGGAGGGACACAATCACGTTTTTCCAGTACGGAAAAAAACTTGCAAACATCATAAACTCGAGTGACATTCCCCTTTCCAGCGTACAGTTCCAAATACTCCATTAACTCCTTAAACAGGCACATGACTAATGACCCCAAACAACACCCTCATCAATAGAATTACGGATTTGTAGCGAACAAATGGCATCATCTCGAACCCAAGAAGCATCTTGGTCAGCCAAAGGTTTGGACAATGGTCACTCTTATCCAAAACTAGTAAGATAAAGTTTAACGACATGAATCCATTCCAAGTAATTAGAGTCATTAAGCTTAAATCCGTGATTTTAGAACTAACAAGAACTATATCAGTGACAACCCACAGACTTATTCTCAGCCATACCACAAATATTTGACCCCAAACAAATCACAAACCACGCAAAAAACTGAGCCGAAGGGTTACGAAACAACATAACCTTAGAACCGAAAATACGACGCGAAACTGGTCCAAATTGAGCCCGGAACCGAGACCCCGAACTTAGGCGACCCTGGGAAGACCGACCGGGAAGAATTCCGGTCGCCGGGACGGCGCACGCACCGGCGCGTGAAGCAAAAGCAGCGGTCGGCGGAGGCGCGTGTGGCTCACGCGCAGGTCAGATCGCCGTGAAACTTTCCAGGCGAGGTCGCCGGACGATGGCGAGAGGCCCTGGACCGGCGGTGACGATCGGAGACTCCGGAAAAAAAAACCCCTATTCTACGGGCTTGATACCATGTTACAACTGGGAGAGAAAAAAGAATACCTTGGAGAGTTCTCCTTCTTTTCTGTATGTCTTTAGGGTTAGTCAACCTCCCTAAATACCTAGCTTGATCTAGACTGATATGGTATGCTAATATTCTAGTTTCCTAAAATATAGGAAACTCAATCACACAGAATATTTTATAACAAGGCAAACCACCCCAACTATTTCAACATAACACTTTGAACATCTCAAGTCATTTTTTTGCAGTCTGTGAAGTAGACTAGTCAAGCAGCTAAACAACATGAAATCCATTTAGAGAGATTTATTGATAACAACTTTGCAGAGAGAAACAAGATATGGAGTATTAAAAAGTGGCAGTATAAAAAATGCTTGGGACTAGGTCATGTTTAACTGGAAAAATAAGTGGCAAATACCAGCTTATCAATTGTATTATCAAACTAATTATACTTGATATTGTTTATATCTGCAGCAAAAAATACACCAAGTCTTTCAAGAAATTACTTCCCAAGGGAGATGCATAATTCAAGTTTCTATATGTTAAGGTAAATTTCTGATACCAAATTCAGCAAACCTGTGCAACTTAACTGTGAAATATATTCCCCTTGGACCTTGAAATGATTTGTTTCTCATAAGATTTTACTTTTTATCGGCAGCGATTCATAATCATATTGCTAAATAGCCACAAATAAAAATTCACGAAGTCATTGTCTCTTATGATGACTTGAGGTTCTCTCCCACAAAATCCGAATATAGCCGAGAAATGGAAAATATCTACTCAACTTTTAAGATAAATAGTAATGCACCTGCTTTCTCCGTAATCCATATTTCGAACCACCTGCTTCTCTGCTTCAGTCAAATCCAGTGCTACCTGATGTTACGAAATGCCAAAGCCTAACATAAGAAAAAGTACTGTAGTACAGAAATAGCACTAATAAGTCAGAAGAATAGGCTCAACCTGTTTGGCGAGAAGTCTTTCGATGTTGCAGCAGCAAAAAAGGGATCATCTGGACCGTACCCGTCTACGAGCCGGACTCCCAAAAGGAAACTCCAGCCGCACAGCCTTTCTAGCTCCATCGCCATAGCCGTGACGTGAGTACACTCCCCGATTCTGTAACCACGCGATCTCTCTCCCACTCAGCCCCAATCTCTGTGCGAAAATTTGCTCTATTTGAATTTCGTTACGTTTCTGCACCCGTTGGGGGAACTTTCTTCTTAATAATCATATCATTTACAGAATTTTAATTACACTGCACTGTACTTTCTTCTTCATTTTGAATGTCGGGTCGGGCCATATGGCCTCGTGTTGAAAGCCCATTTAATTGTCCATGTTCTTATTTTTGAATTTGAAAATGCCCTCGAATTCCCCTTGCAACATTTACCCTTGAGAAAATTTTAATTTTGGTGATATAACTATAAGACTTTGTAAATTTCATTATCTAACTTTTAAAAGTGTTAATCTAATCTTTTGAGTATATAAATTTTTGTCAGTTTTGATCGCTCCGATCAAATTTGCTGTCAAATTTCGTCAAAAAATTTTAATAGGTAAAATAATGAGGGTATTTTAGTTATTTTATCCTTTTTCCTTTCTTCGGCGAGACCTCTATTGGCTGGAAGAAAATGCTAGAATGGTGCAAAACCTTCGATTTGGTCCTCCATGAGGTTCCCAACGTCGGTTTGTGCTTGGTCTAAGGAGGCTACCAGTCAAAATGATTTGGTCATTGTTCCATTAAGCTCGCAAAAGTGGCGTTTAGATTTGTTTTGGCTTTTAAAAGTGGCCTTGAGCCGCTTCAGCTTGTACTTTCGAAGCCGGGAAACTCGCCGGAAACAACTGAAACATGGTATACTTGCCGAAGAAGAAGAAAAGAGGTGTGAAATGACTAAAATACCTCATTATTTCAACTATTAAAATTTTTTGGCGAAATTTGGCTGGGAATTTGGATTAGGGAGTGACAAAAAATTACATACTCAAGGTACTAAATGGTACACTTTTAAAAGTTATGTGCTGAAATTAACAAAGCCCTTATAGTCATGTGACCAAAATTGAAAATTTCTCTTTACCCCTTTAAAAATGTCTTTGATACAGCACTTCTAAAATGACTCAAGAGGCTTCTACTAAGTACTAACTTCAAGTGCAAATTTTATTGAAAAAGTCTTGATTTAAGCGAATATTTATTTTGATTAATGAGATATTAGTTCAATAAGAATAATTTTTCAAAAAAAAAAGTTCAATAAAGAATAATGAAAATTCATTGGAACTAAAAGGGAAGAAGATATAATGATTTTTTTTTTTTTTTTGAAAGAAAAGAAGAATTTATTAAAATAAGAGTTCAATACAAGACGAAATGCTAGATAACCAACATAAAGGCCCAGGCTGAGAACGAGAAGCTCTTGCTAATGCGTGAGATAAGGAAAATTTATTAAGTCAAGGAAAGAAAGAAGTATGGAATAAATAAGCTAAGGAAGTACTACCAGGTGCAAGTAGTATTGAATATGTGACCCCCATAAAGCAACATGGACCCCAACCTACCAAAGTCACTATTTATCGTGTGTATTGGCAGTCGTTATGCTATGGACCCGTGTCCAGCATGCATGCTGGCACAAGTAACAGCAAATGTTCTATGGCCACTGTTATTTTCCACTTTTTTTAAAAAAAAAATCCAAGATCCGTTGTTATGCCCCGCGATAATCATCTTCATAAATTTTAGTGTACTATCAGCTGTCTCATAATGTCACAGATTCATAACGTCAGACCGCTCTATCGTTGCATAGAGTTCGATAGACCTGGCTACACTTGCATACATTCCCATAACTGAAAAAAAAAAAAAAAAAAAAAAAAAAGCAGAAAAAACCAAGCACATTCCATAATTCCCGTAATTGTATACCTTTATATATTCATACTGTAACTTTCATCAATTTTGCCGAAGCCTCTATGTTCTACAATTTGTACGAACTCCCTGATGCGGGCCCTTCATAATTGTATACTAGTATCGCGACCGGCGTTGCGATGCGGATTGTAAAGCCCGCGCAGTTCATAATGTCCGAGGGCTCTGTGTCATAATTCCGATCACACTGCCACAGTTCCATCCAGCACTTGCCCATAACTGTAAATTCCATCAATTCGCGTAATTGGGTACAATTCATCCATTCAATAACTGTGAAAAATCATGCCAAATTTTCGAAAGCTCCATGTTCACAATTTTAGAGCTCTATGTTCATAATTTTATCACTATATGTTCATAATTGTAAGTTCATAATGTCATAGCTCTGTGTTCATAATTTTATAACTTACATTCATAATTCCATAACTGTACATCCATAATGGCACAAACGACATAATGTCGTTAACACTGTTAACGGCGAGACAAATCAAAATTTCTTTTTAACTGAAATGACGTGTTTTCCCTGAAAACGACGTCGTTTTTGGACTCGTGTCCACAGTACATTGTGGACGCGGGTCCAGGGCATAATTTGCTGTGTATTGGAGGGTAAAAAACTCAATTTATGCATAAGAAGTGCGCTGGAAGAAAAGTAGTGGGGATACATGTATAACCATGAATGAAGACTAGCCGATATTGTACACTTGTCAACATCTGGAAGGTCTTCAACATTATAAGGCACCATGGTTTTCTCTTAAAAAGGCATCCCTTGGTCTTTACTCTTTACAATACATCCCAGTTTGGTGTTCACTAGTCCTTCCTTCTAATAGGAACACTAGGTTTGACTCTCACTAACTACAATATTATTCATAATTACATACCATTTTAGTACTAGCGCCACGAGCAAATAATATTACTTTGTTAACCCCCCGTTTCTGTAGTTCCCATATCCAGTTTTATGGTGGACATGGCCTCGATAAAACAATGCTTCTTTGGGCTTTATACATACCATTTTAGGTATAGCGCAACGAGCAATAATAACTACTACTTTTTAACCCCCGTTCTGTACTTTCATACCTAATTTATGGTGGACATGACCTCGATAAAACCATGCATCCTCTATGAGGAACGTACGAAAAGCACGCGTTCCTAGTTTCTACCCGTTTTACCCATATATTGTTATGCAATCAAATTCGAGATATGTCAAAATAGTTGAGTTACAAAGTGAACGTTCCTCGAACTCGTAAGAACGTCTTAATTGACAAAGCGAGGGTCGGATTAGTTCACGAGGATTAGGTCCTCACCAGGAAGACACGAGAGATCTGATAGGCACTATAATCGTCAAAAGAGACGTTACCATTTGCGGGACCAACTAGGGTCCATGATGAGTGTATGTTTGTACTCATTTTACTTGCACTTTACTTCATATTTAATCTCATTTTCAAGCCCCAAAATGTAGATATCATTGTGAAAGATCTCTTACTTGCTTTGTTTGTGCATTTAGGTACAACATTCTCACTTGAAGCAAAAAGGAGTATTTTCATGCATTTTGGAATTGGAGTCAAATGAAGCATTTTGGATGCATTTAGGTCAATGTTGTTGAGCATATAACTATTAATGTGTAATCCAACTATTAGCTTAGACTTTTAGTTGAGATGAATCACATGCTTCAATTTGGTATCAGAGCCAGACCAAAGGTCATGGGTCGTCACCCTATAAGCGACTATGGTCCACGTGTTGCTTGAAACCCACCGCACACGTGAGGGGGCGTGTTGAGCATATAACCATTAATGTGTAATTCAACTATCATCTTAGACTTTTAGTTGAGATGGAGCACATGCTTCAATTAATGTGACTTACCAAATGTGATTCACATTCAAGTATAATAGTTAAAGGATCAAAATTGAAAATTTCTCTTTTAAAAAATAAAAATAAAAAGAGTTAATGTCATTAGAGTTACTCTAAATTTGATAGTTTCACCATATTTAGTCTTTTAACTTTTAAATTAGTGATATCTGATGCTTCGAATTTCAAATTTATACCATGTCTATTGTTATGCCTTAAAAATTAAAGGCAAAATAGTCGCTCTTCTTAAAAATATTGTATAATTTTAAGGCCAGCACAGCTGTAGAGTAGCACGTGCGGTTTAACAAAGCACGACCTTTTTTTTTTTTTTTGAGCAAACAAAGCACGACCTAAACAGCGTTGTTTCCTCGGTATCAGCTCAAGTGATTGGCCCTTAGTAGCTAACATATAGATATGAGGGTGGTGGTCGGAGTTAGATGGCGACGGAGGCGCCTTGCCCTGCGCTGCTTGCTGCTGAGCAGTGCATTCTGCACACTCGTTGGCTTATTACTTGTCACCTCATCAAGATCCGACGACCTCCCACTCAAAGCAGCCGTTGTAGCCAAGGTAGCTGATACTAGTACCAGGTCCGATGTTGGAGGAAACAAAACATGCGCAACAGTTGAAGAGATGGGCGAGGTCTTTCGCGGAGGGTCTGTGGAGGAAGCTCTCAGGGTCAGAAAAATCATCCAAAATCACTTTGCCATAAATGGTACGAATAGTTAGTTGAGTAAATCTAGATTAAATTGTGCGCAGTAATACTAGATTATTAGATTGTGGTGGGAATTAATTACAATTTACAATGTTGGGCTTGACTAAATTTGTTTTCACGAAACATTTTCCCTTTGACTAGACTATCTAGTTAAATCTCAAGTGTTGCATATTCCCAAAATGGAAGATGAACATTCAAATGAAGTGAAGTTATAATATATATAATAATAATTAATTATTTGAGGGAACTATTAACTATAATTAAGTAGCTGGAAAAGGGAAAGCAAAAGTAAAGAAAGAGTTGCATATATATAAAGTGCAAATGATGTTCCTTAGGTGCCCCGAGAGTGAGAAAACTTTCGCCTAAGGAGTTCTGCAGACATGGGTTTGTGTTGGGCAAGGCATCAGAAGCAGGTTTTGGGAACGAAATGTACAAGATTTTAAGTGGGGCGGCACTGAGTGTGATGTTGAACCGGTCTCTGATTATTGGGCAAACCAGGTCGGTCTCTGATTATTCCTGTGCGTTATATATACTTTTTCTCATATGCATGCAGTTGAGGATCGAGGCCGGGGATCATTATATATAAATAAACAAATTAAACTTAATAATTCGATCAGGGGCAGGTTTCCCTTTGGGGAATTCATTTCTTACTCTGATGTTGCCTTCACCATGAATGAAATCAAGCATCTTTGGCGACAGAATGGTTGTTTGACAAAATATGGAAGGCATCTAGTCATCAGAATTGATGACTTCCTAAAGCCAAGACGAACTAATGTTCTGTGCAGCAATTGCAGGAGATGGAAACAGCCTATCATATGGTACCTAATTAATTAATGCATCCAAATCCAAATCCAAATTATATATAAAGCTATGCAATGCCAGCTGAGCTGACTTCAATTCCGATCCTTTGCATTATTATTATTATTATTAGGTTACAAAACACAACAGACGCTTTGGCTGCTCAATTTTTTTTGAAGAATATACATGATGACATGAGGATAGCTGCCATTACTTTATTTGGGAAATCTGAAGACCTTCATAATAGGCCAAATGTATTTGGGGAGTTAATGAGAGTTCTAATATCTCCTTCGCAAGTTGTAGAACGTGCTGTGCAATCAGTCCTTAAAGGTGATGCTGACCCCGATATAGCTCTGCACATGCGGATGCTTACAAACAGGTATGTATATATGTACAAGCTAGCTAGCTAGCTAGTGCTTGCTGTACGTGGTTGTTTCTTGTTAGTATATACATGTATCGTGTTTTATCTATCAGGTCAGTGAGAGCAGTTCGTGCAGCATTGGGTTGCATAAAAAAAGCTGCAGCCAATCTTAAACTTAGTTCAAAACCCAGAGTTGTTGTTGTTTCAGATACACCTTCTTTGGTGAAAGACATTGCTCCATACTTAAATGAGTTTGCAGAGGTAGGTAGGTATTTTTATTTTTAGACAACTAATTAATTTAACATATGATAGATTAGTACGTACTTAATTCCATTATATATTTGTGAATTGTGAAGCATTTATGGGGTTGGGTTTTGTCAGGTTCTGCACTTTGATTACAAACATTTTGAAGGAGCTGAAAAAACAAGAGGAAAATTAAATAAGTTTAGAAGCAAGGATTGGGGTCCAGCACCAAGATGGTTGCCTTTGTTGATTTTTTTCTTGCTTCGCGGGCAAAACATGCTGTTATTTCTGGGGCTCACAGGCGTGTGGGGACTACATATGCTCAGTTGATTGCAGCATTGGGGGCAGCTTACCATCTTGCAGGTTCCATCCTAATTCGATCAGATGATTAGTTCCTATCTAGCTAGCTAGCTAACTAATTAATAATTCAATTGTGTTTGATCATCAGAAGAAGTAGATAATTCTTCAAAAAGTTTGAGTTTCCTAAGTAGCTTCCAAAGGAACTTGGTTTCTGGTGGGTTGGGGAGGAATCAGATAGGTTGGGGACATGCGTGGAACAGATTTGCAGGGCCATTGAGTTGCCACACTCAATCCAACCAATGTGCCTACACACCACTTCTTCCTCCTGCATGGTGGGATGGCATATGGCAGTCACCCATTTCACGGGATATCCGCAGGATGGAAGCCTATGGCATCCGCCTTTCTGCTTTTGGGACTTTTGATGTTAACCAACTACGTACATTCTGCAATTCCAGGAAGGATACTGTAGTAACTCTCAAACTCATCATTTAAATTTTAACCTTAATTAGCTGTATATGAATATGATATCGTGTCGACACACCACAATACCAACTAATATATATTTTTGCATTCAATTATGGAGTACTACATATCACACCATCACACATGTCGCGCACCTGCATCACTTAATATCTTGTTGATATGTCAACCACTCTTTTTACAGGATCCAACTCCGATTGTGAGGTATTAACTCTTTGAGTTACAAATTGATATTCATATTCATATTCTTATATTTTTTCGGTGTAAACCACACATTACGGTCCAGGTCTACCCGGTTCGCTCCGAGAGGTACAGAAGGTAAACCACAAAGAGAGCTCATTTGCTACTTTGAGCTACCCTGTTGGGTTATATTCTTATATGATATATATATATATATATATATATATATATATATATATATATATACACTCACTCTCACACCCCAATAATAATAATAACTACCTACTCTAAACAAAATGTTTTTTTTTTTTTTTAAATAATTTCTCATCACTTCATACATTTTAACATTTTTACTAGCTAATAAACCATAAACATCTTACTCGAAAACATAAAATATATTTATCTTTACATTTTGTTACATCACTAAAATATTGAGTTTGTATGTAAAATCTATTTTTTTTTAAATATATAAAGAGAAAACTTGTAAAATCTATCCTTTTTTTTTTTTTTAATGCTACTAGCTCTATTAGATGTTCATATACTTACTTTCTCAACCTACTGAAACACAAAGAGCCAGATGCTCGAACTCACAATCTTCCAAATGGAAGTCCAACCCGGGTACCATTAGACCACATAATCCTGATTGTAAAATCTATCTAATATTTACTAAGTTTGTAAATTCATCTTTTCTTTATTATCTATATATTTTAATAGTTTGTAATTTTTCCAAAAATCTCAATAGGATCAATAATTATATAATTAAGTAACCTTAAACAAATATAATTAACTCTCATGAAGGCCAAATGGTCAACAATGGGATAAAAATATAACTCTAAAGTGTAATTAAATAAATATAAATAATTCGTAAATTATTAAATTTTACAAAAAAAAAAAATTGTCACTTTATTTTTCAATGAGTTGGACATGTTATGAGCATATAAAATATTTTTCACCAATTAAACGGGTCATTAATAATTTGAAAACAAAACACTTTATTATAACTAAGATTACTGAACATGACCAATAGACTTGTCTATTAACCACTACAGAATAAACAAATACCGTTGAATTAACTAATTTATCTTCATGAATTAATTAATTTACTAAACAACTCTATATAAACCACAAGTACTACTTGTTAATAAAACAGGTAGTCGGTATTAATTACCAACTAATACTTAATTGCTAAAACCCTATTATATTTTACAAGGAGCTAGCTGGTTCAAATTATTCGTTTTGACTCACGGAATTGGTCATCCCACGGCACAGTGTTGCCGCATTATAAGTTTGGCTTAGCATATAACGTTAGAATTTTCCACCTTTCACTTTATTTAATTTTTCCTTTAAAATTTCGCGATTTTCGCTTCATGACTCCGCTCGATCTTCCGGCGAAAACAGAATAAACTCACCACACTCACTGACAGATAGAGAAACATTTCAACCTTTGTTCTTTCTCTCTCCAGAATTCATTGAAATGAAGTCATCGTTGGGCAAGCTGAAGAAATTCGCATTGCACAAGAACGATCCCAAGGACAAAAAAGATCTTCAGATTCTGTCTCACTCTGATGGCCTCGCCCAAGCTTCCCAGGTCCCCCGTCTTTCTTTCTATTTCTGCTCTCATTCTTTTTCTTCGCTATAGTATTATTTCTCATGCGTTTCTCGAATATAATTTGCAATTAGGGTTCTAGAGGCCAATTTCCCTAGGTGAATTTCTGTTTCTTGGACTCCTCTTCTCTTGTTTTAATTTAATTCCACTGTTAAATGTATCGACTTATCAGAAGGTTTGTTTCTTTTGTTGGGTGTTTCCGAGAGGCTAGTATTCTGGAAAGGTCTCGGTCTCTGTGTACTTTCACTGCAATGTAGCTGCTTAGCTTATGCTCGAGTTGGATGAACTACTTAATCTCACTTTAAATGCCGTCACAGCTTCTAATTCTTAGCTGCCTCTCGACAATTGTTGGACTGTGTGAGTTAGAATCATGAAAACCATGAAGTTACGTGTTTTCAAAATTTAAACTCGACCCCTTTAATCGATCTAGTTCGGTGTCCAAATTGCACTGTTAACCGTTTTGACTTATCAGAAAGTTTGTTTCTTTTGGTGTCTCCGAGAGCCTAGTATGCTGGAATTCGTGGAAAGGTCTTCGTCTGTGTGTACTTCCGCAGCATGTAGCTGCTTAGCTATTCTCATGTTTGAATGAACTACTTAATCTCACTTTAAATGCTTTATGCCCTAGAAGCTCTTTCTAGGACAGCTTATGTTCTCGGGTATTCAATCAATTAATCCCACAAACCGGGGAAGTTAAGCGGAAATGAAAGACTATGATGAGGGAACAAGCAACAGATTCTAATGCGGAAGACGCTATAGGTTAAATGTTAATAAGAAGTTATTGTGCCTGAGTAAGTGATGCTACGCATCTTCCTTGTTCGTTTAGCTAACACGCATCCATTTTCTTGTTAAATTGAGGGCTTCGCTTGCTCTAACGCTCGTTTAGTAGACAATGAGTGGAGTGCATAAGCCACTTTAGAGATTTGGGGGTCAAAGTACCTATGAAATTCCTGTATTATAGTGTTTTGTTCAATTTAGTCATTATACCTTTATTTTGTTCAGTTTAGTCCCTATACTTTAAAAAATGGTGAAACTAAGGACAATTGTCCAAATATCATTAGGAACATGGTTGTAATTATTTATTTTGGACATACTAATTTAATATATTGGTGGTAAAAATAATTAATTTTAAATATTTATAAAGTAATATATAAGTAGGAATATAAATATCGTCAGCGCCACGTAACCTAAGTTAACAGTAATATTAACACCGTTAACTATTGTCCTTAATTGCACCACTTTTGAAAGTACAGGGACTAAATTGAACAAAATAAAGGTATAAAGACTAAATTGAACAAAATGCTGTAGTATAGGGACCTCGTAGGTACTTTGACCGAGATTGGGGTGACTACTACACGAGCTTTTTAGTCAAGTATGGAACTAGCCTTGTCTATGAAGTAGAGTGACCTCATCTTGCTTGCTTCTGGCGAAGCTTCTAACCCTAGATAATAGGGTCACTGGTCACAGGGCTTCTAATTCTTAGCTGCCTTTCAACAACAGTTGGACCGTGTGAGTTAGAATCATGCAAACTATGAATTCACATGTTTTCAAAATTTAAACTCGACCTCCTTTGTCAATCTTATTCCAGTGTCAGAAGAATTACCTTCACGCCCATGTACATATGTTGTATCGAACTGTTATAGATGCCCACACTGATTTAACATTCGTAATAGATTTGGTTGTTAATTTATAGAATGAAGCATATTTTCATTTGTTATTTCAAGTTGCAACTGATTCTTTATAATGCAAAGTATAATTACAAATACAATCAATTTTTATATGTTCCCGAAATCACAACATGGCAGACGGACCAAGTCTAACTACCTTTTGATGTTCCTTAGTATACGAAAAAGAATCTGATGGGTTGCAATATTCCAAAAGTTCTGATCTTTAATTACCTAATTATAAAATGTGATTTGGTGTATTTCTGGTTCCTGGCATGCTTCTCTTACTTGCAAGTTCTGTAAAGATTTACTGCTTCAATTTGTATTCTATCCTTAAGGGTACAGTACTTTTTGTTTTCATTATAAGGCATCTTTGATTCTTCTTACATCTCCTTTCTTAGTTTCTTTAATGATATAAGTTTATCTAATTTGAATGTCTTTCAGGATATGAAAGACATGAGGAACTGCTATGATAGCTTACTTTCTGCAGCAGCTGCAGCAGCAAATAGTGCCTATGGTATTAGACATTAACCTTACTGTTTGTTTTGAGAAACTAATTATGATAATTTCGGAAGGGGAATACCTTTACACTTTATCTTTCTCAAAAGGAATTTGTTTTTGATGTCAATTAGTACTTTGAAGACCAGGGTGATCTTACAGTTTGGGTTTAATCAGTTTCTAAAATCAGTCCTGTATCATTTTGGAGAATATATGATACGAGAGTATTATTTAATAGAACCCAGTTACATTAGAAATTTAGGATGGTCTTCAGTCCCATCAACTTGCCATTGATGTTGTAAATCAATTGTCAAATATTAAGCTTCTGCTTTTCAGAGTTTTCTGAGTCATTAATGGAAATGGGGAACTGCCTACTGGAGAAGATTGCATTACATGGTGATTTAGAAAGTCGTAAGTGAAATTACCTTTTCACATTTGGTCCTTTTTTCTGCATGCTACTTATTTATTGATTGGATGCGACCTGGTTCTGTTCCTATTAGTGGGTCACTTAGATTAGTTGTATGGAGTGTGGTTTTAATTGTTATACATATGCAGGTAGAGCATTCTCAGTGCTTGGAAGAGCGCAGCTGGAACTGAGAAACTTGTTGATGGCTATGTTAGTGCATATTGCTGTGTTTATCATGAGTATCATGGTTTGAACAGAGAGAAGTTCATGACTTGCTAATCTTTATGTTGCAGCGTTCACATATTATACTAACCATCACTACTCCATCAGAGTCCCTTCTAAGTGAGCTTCGCAAAGTGGAGGTACGTTTTTTTATTCTGTGATTAACAACTACTTCCTTCATCTTATCTTGTTAAATTCTCTTCCTTCCTCTTCCTTTTGTTGCCCTCAATGTATTTTAAATAGGGTACTGATTGGGAGAACCTAAGCACATTAATGTAGAGTGTGGTATGCAGGAATGACTATGGGAATTGAATTGAGATTCTAGATTTTGATGAATTTCCATTGCTTTATATGTTGGAATGAACGGAAATGACCCTCGATTATTACTACCCTAATTCTTCAAATTCTTATAATATTTATAAAGCTAAGTCAATCTGTCAAATTCTATTTATTCTCTTAAAAAGATTATACTGCTAACTTTTATGAAATATGAAGTATGTATTATACAAGAATTTCCTTGTACATTTTTTAAAATCATGGGTATCTATATCATATCTAAAAATTAATTTGATTATTGAATTGTTTTTATTAGCATACATTTTACCTTTATAATAATTTTCGTTTCATTCTGGTGTTCCATTCCAACATATACAAAGCACAGTAATAAGAATTAAAAAATAAAATAAAAATCTTTCCATTCCTGATCTATTGTCATTCCTCATGCCATTCCATTCTCATGATTTCATTTAAGTCTACCAGGCACAACTTTAGTAGCTGATAATTTCTGATTTTACTTGATAAACATGTGCATGGTATTTTAAATAGCCATAGGCACAGTTGAAGGCTGGTATTTGGACCATAAAGCATGTCCGATGCTAGTAAAGATGATCTTTGAAAATTGCAGTGATGAGTTTGTGGGATACATGGAAGGTGTTAATGTTGTTAAGGATACTATCAGCAGAATGAACTAAAAGTCATTTTGAACTTACCTATCCTTGAGATTTCATCGTCTGTTCTTTATCCTTGAAATTTCCTAGCTCGTTCTTAGTTCTACAATCCTTAGTGATTTACATTTCTTCTGGTTGGTACAGGAGATGAAACTACAATGTGATGAGAAAAGGTAATTCATTTCCATTTAGCTATAGCAATAGGTATTGAGTGTTTCCTAGATTTTGTCAAACTTATAGGCATTTTGTATAATCTGAAGGGAGGTGTATGAGTACCTGATAACAAGGGGTAAAAGTGGAAAGGGAGAGAGTTTTACTTCACAGAAATTGCAGGCTGCTCGTGAAGAATATGATGAAATGGCAAGACTCTGCATCTTTCGTGTGGAATCTCTGAAACAAGGGCAATGCCGCAGTCTTTTAACCCAAGCAGCCCGTCATCATGCAGCACAGGTGCCATTTTTCTCTTTATAAGTTCATACATTATAACTCATCTTTAGCAAATATGTTAATTATGTATATTCCACTATGCTTTGTTTCTCTTGGACTAGTTAAACTTCTTCCAGAAGGGACTCAAATTTCTTGAAGCTGTTGATCCGCAAGTAAAGATGGTTTGCTGATAAGCAACACATAGATTACCAAGTCAGTGGACTAGATGATGCCGATGATAATGCAAGGAAGAGATATGATGCCAATGATGAAGGAGAACTAAGCTTTGACTATCGAAAACATAAGCAGGACCTAAATGATACTTGCAGCTTGAGGAACTCAACAGAGGTACCTTTGCTTTGTATCCATCATTCAGGGATCATTTTAGAGAAATCTTGCCAAATCTTTGAATTGTTAGATTTGCAATTTTATACTGTTTTCTTGGGTGTAAATTTTCATATTTATTCTTGAAAATGATTAGGATTTGTCTGACTCCAGTGTAAGTTTACTTGATCCTTAGATTATCACTTGATTAGTTTGCTCTGATATGGTGGATTCTGCAGTTGGATCCATGCTGCTCTGAGTACACAAACTTCAGGAATGGAAGATATTGAGGTGATTTCCTGGATTACTATTTTTAAAGGCTTTGGGTTTCAAGTAAATTAATCATTCATTGCTCTGGTTTGTGAATTTAACAATTCATATTATATCTGGGTTGCAGATAAACATTGGCAAAAACCCAGATCATATTTTTAGTCGACAACCTCGGGTTACCAGCCATTCTGCTCCAATTTTTCCAGAGAAGATGGATATAACTGATAGGATTAAAGAAGCTCAGGCATCTGCACAAAAATTTCATACATATGTGCTACCAACTCCAACCGATGCAAAAAGCTTAACTGCAAGGACAAGTGGCTCCTTCCTCCATTCAAGTGTTACAAACCTTACTGCGAGTACCAACACCTTGTGGCATTCATCCCCGCTTGACACTGATGATTTTGGCAAATTCACTAATAGTAATTTGTCAATACGTGGTGTTTCTTCAAAAGCTCAATCCATATTCAAAGACAGCAACAGTAACAATCTCTCCATGCCTCTACCCCCTCCTTCGATAGAGGGAACTTCACTTCCACAATGTGAGACACAAAATCCATTTGATGTTAAGAAGACAAAGAGACATTCTTTTTCTGGTCCATTAGCAAGTAAACCATCATCTAGCAAGCCTTTGTTGTCTGCCAGTGGTCCTATTGGCTCTGCTGAAAAGATGCAACCAGAATCTGGATCTATCTATGGAGGACCAATGGTCCAACCACCTTCATCTATAGATGTCTCCCACAGTGCCTCACCACCCCTCATATCTTCACCCAAAATAAGTGAGCTTCATGAGCTCCCTCGCCCCCCTGGCTCTTTAGCTTCCAAGCCAGGAAGTACTGCTCTGATTGGACACTCTGTCCCCTTGGTTGATCGGAATCAAGAAGTGTCTCCATCAAATCGTAGCCCTTTGCAGGTATCAAATTCAGGTTCTGCACTCCCACCTCCACCACTAACGGTTCCTCGTAGTTTCTCCATACCCTCCAGCAATCAGAGGGCAATGGCATTACATGTGTCCAAACTGTTGGAATCTCCTCAAATGAAAGATAATGCTGAAATTGTATCATCTCCTCCACTATCACCTCTTTCTCTATCAAACGTATCAACTCTTTCAGGAGTAGCTTCCAGTTCTGGACAGATTAGAGGTATTTTTCATAATCTGATTTTAATTCTTCAATAATATGCTTAAAACATCTATTATCAAAGAAAAAAACTAGTTATCAAAATGTCTTGCATCATTTTGGCTTGTGCTTCATTTCTCCTGCCTTGTTTTGGGACGGGAATGCAGTAGTGGATAGGGGTACTCATATGTTGAACCTAAAGCAAGCTAGAAAGTATATATTGTTGGGACTCATGGGGGTAAGTGGATCCCAGGGTGAAATGAAAGAGACAAGGAAGGGGAGTTTGAGGTTTTTTACCCCATCTTTTTTTGGTGTACAGTGGGTGAGTTTTTATATGATTTTTAGCAAGTATCATCTGAAATCTCAGAGTCAGGGCATCTCAAGGGTGGAGCCAAGTGGGGGCTTTAAGGCTTTTGTGAAAATCAGGCTAACAATCTTAGGGTTTATGTTAAACTAGGTTGATCTCGTCACTTGTCTTTCCTATGTGTGTACTTTCTGATTCAACATCTGAACTTCAGTGGATGCAGGTGGGAGGTGATTCTGGCAGTCAGCGTACGTCCTGGGTCCCCCTGAAGGGTTCAGACCTCCTGCGGTTCTTCACAGGCTAGAGTCTGTTTACACTGAGGTTATATTGGTAAAGACCTGTAAATAGAATAATTGATTGATGTAATTGTTGGAATTTTTCCGCAATGATTTCCACCTTGCAACAAACAGTTTTGACCGTTGTGTAGTTTAAAAAGAATTGAGCATCAAAGGGGTGTGTGTGTGATCATACTCCGTCTGATGTCACTCTAATCTGCTCCAGTTGGTAAAATATGGCTCGCAAATTCAGTTACCCAACCCATTTGTGTGTCTGGCGAGCATGTATTTGGTTGGGGGATCAGGATCAGGCAGGAGTTTTGTTTGTGGATTTGGTGAAATGGATGGATGTCATCTAAATCTTTAATCAATCCAGATTACAATTCCCACAAATATGTTCCCTGCGTTCCTTCATTTATTTATTATTATTGCACATGATAGAATCCCATATTTTCGTCATTTTACATGTCACTTATACAAGAATCAATCAAATATTAATGCATAACAATAATACCCAAACCTTTTTTTAAAAAAATTATTTAGATATAAACTTCAACGACAACCATTCTACATAAATATTTGAGTGTTTCCACCCCCTATTTTATGATGAAAAAAACATACAAATGTATGCATTGGATTTCAATCCATGTAATCAGTAAACGGCTCGACTGTCAATAGCTTCTTGATAGAAGAAAGGCAGCGATGTAAGGGTATGCATAGATTTATGGAAGACTCAAATTAAGAGAATAAACTGGCTCTGATAAAATTAGTTTTTTACCCCAAACAAAATACCAGTACCAAAGCACAATAATTCACCATCAGAAAAAAAAAAAGTTCCAGGTCTTGATCAAACTACCCTGACAATTAATAGCTGGGAGCAATGAAGACAAGGTGCAAATCTATAGTGTCCACACAAAGCCTGGTGCATCTTTCCTGTGCCCAGCCAATGTCCGGTACAAGTACATTTTCTCTACCTTCTGCCCATCATCATGGCTAGCCTCTGCCTGCTCACTCTCATTGATGATTTCCACATTCAGTCTTGGCATCTTCTTGGCCAGAATCTTGCATGCACCGAGGGTCACTTCACAGGACGACATCCAAAGGGATCGCATTGTTTCATACTTCCCCACGTCCGCCAGAAGTGCTGCATTACCAAACGGGCTATCTCTGATCTCAAGCTTCTTTAGTTTCTTGCATCCATTTAGAACATAAAGCATTCCCTTGTCACTCTTACCAGCAAAGGCTATGGAGAGCATTTCAAGCTGCTCTGCATACATACCAATGTATAGGAAAACCTGATCAGTTAGAAGGCCAGAGACGGATAACCTCTTAAGCCCTTTGCATGATTGAACAATTGCCCCAAAACCCTCATCCAATGGCTGCATTGTCACTGCATCTGGCACAGTTGGGTTAAGGGTGCACAACCTAAAGCGAATGAAATTAGGGCAATTCTTGGCAACAGCTATCAGTGCTGCATTAGTCATCTGCTGGCAGAAATAGAGCAAAGAATTGAGCTTGGGACAACCAGCCGATATTGCAACCAAACCTTCCTCTGTTACACTATAACCTGCCCATTGAGGTCAGATGGGAACACCCTTAGTTCCTGCAGCTCTTTACATGTAGAAGCCACAACAAAAAGGCCTTTGTCTCCAATAGTATCTAGAATCTGAGAAATCAGTATTTAGCAGATCAGGCAATTATTTATGTCAATGGTTAAGAAAATATAGGTAAGACAGTAACAAATTAATTGAAAAGGGAGGGAAAATAAATCAGACCCATAAGCGCTCCAGTTTCCTGCAATGCCGAATCAGCTTTATCAGCTCACTACCGTAGATTCCTGGAGCATAGCTCAAGTTCAAAGATGTCAAATTCGAGCATATTGGGTACATAGACGACAAGCAGCGAGAAGCAACCTCCAAGAATCCTGACAAACTCCTGATTGAGGTGCATTTCAGCAAAGCATTTTTTAGTTTCTTATAAGCCTCTGTATCTGGGTCACTGACAAAAGAACCTGTCCCTAAGTCCGTTAACTGGGGTGCCTGTACGAGAATCCTCTGAAGAGCATCAAGAGGCACTGCATGGTTTACCCTCAGACTTTTTAAATTTTTACATCTTGTCACTAGTCTCTCAAGAGCTGCCAGATTAACTTCCCCCTTGAGACATGCAAAATTTAGTGAGACTAGTGAGGTGCAGCTGTCAGGAAAACAACTAAGCCATTGCCCTCTATGATCTTCAACTTCATTTTCCTGCAAATCCAGCTCCCTCAGATACCTGCATCAGTAGCCAATAATCAAAATGAAAACACAAAATAAACAGAAGTTTCTCATCAAAACTATCACTCAGTTACAAATTCAACAAAGCTCATCCTCCTCCAGCTTAAATAGTGAATAGAAGATTTGAACCACATGCATGATAGTTTCCTCCTGTCTGGTTGAGTTTAGTGTGGATGATTGCTCATTTAAGAAGCATCAGATACACTATACGGAATAGCCATACTTCAAAAAGCAACCAACACAACTCAACCGGCAGCAGAGTGTTGAGTTGCAAGTGTTTCTAAAAATGAACCACAAAACTTTTAGTTGGTTAATTACATATGTTGTAGCGAGAGACCAATTAGTTTCACCAAATGCCAAACAACTACAAGTCTACTCAAAAGATCTAAAACAAAGTTTACAATATGAAGAAGCCAATTCCAATAAACACAGATAAAAATAAAGAATAGTGAACCAGAAATAACTGTACAAAAAGCACAATCAAAGAGGAATAATAAATCTAGTCTAGTAGTTAAACATGAAGAGGATAAAGTAGATGCAAAAAGTAAATAGAGAGCAACCGCAAGTACATATATACATACCTGCAATAGGAGGCAATAGCAGCAAGACCATCTGTAGTGAAACCTTCGCAGCTAACCAGAACCAAAGACTTGAAATTAGGGAAGGATCGAGACAGGAGCTCGAGGCCCTCGTCTGAAACCACCATTCTCTTTAACCGAAGCTCTTCCAGATTGACAGACGCATTGGATAGCGCCTCAATCCATGGGTACACGTAGCCGCCCCATTCATGCGGGACCAAATTGAAATCCGCAAAATGGGGCTTTCCCTTGAGGGTCAGCAACCTAAGCCTAGAAAATCTGTCAATCATCCTCTCCGGACTGATTGCATAGCAATTCCCTATGAATACCTTCTCTCTGCTAAACTTCTCGACCCTATACCAAGACCGGCACACCAGGGACACTGCATTTCGGTCCTTATACGACGTCAAGAAATCAAAGACGTGCTCTAGAACTTCCTCCGGGAAGTAATTCATCATACACTGATGATACAAACACATGTCACCAAATTCACACAGAAATCTCTCCAAATCCCCCAGGAGATGCACAGCTTATACCCTTTATGCAAAAGCTCCGGAAGAGCAATAAAAAATAATAGTACTAGTAACAAATTCTTGATTGAATTCAAGACACTCCCAACTAGCTAGGGATTTTTGTTTGGGACTGTAAAAATAAAAACATAAACTAGAGAAGAGCTAGATCTGAGTTGGAAAGTAGAAAAGAAAAAAAAAAAAAAAAAAAAAAAAAAAAACAGTAGATCCAGAAAATTATGTATAAATCAAACTAAAAGATACACAGATTTGGATAGCAGAAAGAGATAAGAGATCTGGGAATTCTTCGAGTCTAGGGTAGAGAAGGGAGGAGAAAGGAAATTATTGTTGGGATAAGACTTTGAATTTCTAAAGGAGGAAACTATTGTGGTGAAGAGTTATCATCATCATCATCATCAACATCCGGAAAATAACAAAGAAGTGATGATTACAAAGTAGAGGAAAATACGGAGAAAAAGAAAATCACAGATCTGAGGAAAGGAAACTAAAATCTAATCTAAAAAAGATAAAACTAATGAATATCAACATACAGCAAAGGAAGAAAGAGAGGCCAAATTATCAGAAGATGACGACCGTGTTAAACAATCGTCACTCATCATCAGAGACATAAATTAAAGTCTCTTCTCTTCTTTCTCTCTCCCATCTCATCTCATCATCTTCAGAAGAAAAAGTAGCTGTGGTGAAAGAAAGAGGCCTCTCTCTCTCTCTCTCTCTCTCTCTCTCTCTCTCTCTGTGTGCCCTCTGGTCAGCACTCAGCAGAGTAAAGTGGAGTGTTCACCGTGATTAAACACAGAGCTTAACTATGGTTGAGATAAAGGAAATCTGACGGTGGGTGTATGGGCAGAAAGGAATCTTGACCGTTGAGGTACGCAACATGCATGTGTCTCTTTCTCTGCTCTCGATGTCTCCCCTCTCAATGTTACCGAATTGACATCCCATAATAACAAAAATTACAAAGAATGCCACACTTGTTGATAAGGTGAAGTGTGTTTGTTTGTTTGTACTTACTAGTAAGTACAGCCTACTCGCTGTAGTGCCACCCACATACCCTTCTCCACACACTCGCCACTGTAATCATTTCCTACTCTCCACATTATCACATCTCTTTTTTCATTTTTCTTTAAGGTGGATTTTACTTTTTTTTTTTTTTTAAACTACTACTCGTATTATTATTTTTAGGAATAGGAATTATCATTATCACCACCATCTATTCCAGCAACTAAGCCAAGAGTCGACGTTAAATACCAAACAATTTCATTTTAAACTACTACTCGTATTATTATTTTTAAGAATAGGAATTATCATTATCACCACCATCTATTCCAGCAACTAAGCCAAGAGTCGACGTTAAATACCAAATAATTTCATCTAAATTACAATGGCCCATTACTTGAAGTGGTTGGATCTCATATTTATTTCGATATTTTAACACCTTTTTTTGTTGTTATCAAGAGAGTTACGGTTACATCCATTTATTTGATGTTGTTTAATGTAAGGGTTGAAAATAAAATTTTCAAGTATTATTGTTATCAAGAGAGTTACAATATTGTTTTTTTTTTAAATAACTATTGACCTTATTGCAATGCGTATCTATTCATAACTACTTTATCAACCAAATGAAGCACAAAGAGTCAATTATCGCCTGACTCGATCCTGCAGCCTCCTACTTAAGCGAATAACTTGATGTCATTGAACCACAAAGTCCTTAGCAGTTACAATATTGTTTAATTAGTACTATAAAAAAAACAGTGTATTATTATTTATTATTATATCATTATTGCACACCAACTATTTATAATCATCAAATACATTTAGAATATCAAGTATTTAAGTTTCACTAACATTTAATTTTGATATTAAGTGTCAAATTCCTCTCAGTATTTTTCTTTCTGTTTTGCTTCTTCAACTGCTGATAACTGGCAGCAAAAATGCGAATTGATATTTTCATGATTTAAGAGAAAGTACAATGACATGTGTGTGTATACATGCTACAATTACAACATTTGTTAATGTTACAAATGAAAGCAATCGCAATTCCCAGTCCAGAACAGAAACCTGGAAGTGAATATAGCAAACCCATTACATTACAACTTACAAGAATCATAGAGTATCCTACCCTCCCATTCCCAACACCAGAACACCAGATCCATGTGGAATTGTGGAATAATTTTTCTCAAGTAATCATTTCTTGGTGATTCCCTCACCCTCAAGCAACCTGTACGATTTACTTCTAAATTAAAGAAGCCTAAGGTGTGTAGTATCATTTAATCTCTTTATCTGCCATCCCATTTTCCACGAATGCTGTAACACGCTTACTGAAGAATCTTCTATACAAAATTTACTTGACATTTCTGCACTGCATCCAAGGACACCAGTAAGAAGACACTTGATTGGGATTGAGTGGGAAAACACTGCCACACGTGAAGAAACACAACAAAGGGCACTTCTCATACTTATGTCACCAACGGAGTTGGGATTAACTGCTTCTCGAGGAGACATCTCATCATCGGCCTCCTGATCTCCAGTTTTTGTAACAATCTGGAGCCTACTTTTGCCAGACTTCTTCCTCGGAAGACCCTGCGATGCCTGTAAACCAAATCCCACTGTGGTTGATGAAAAGGAAGCCCATCACGTGAGTCATGAACTGAGTTTGTAAGAGCATGAGAACCACGATTTGGAAAACTCTCAATCTGATCAGACATAGAAAAATCAGGTCTGAATTTTTCATGGGATGCCATGAACAGTCCTGTTTAGGAACTGTACCATCCGGAATTCCACCTGCCTCAGTGATTCTCCAGATGGAGCAGTAAAGTCGGGCTGAAATCTTTCAATTAACCTCATTGTTTCGGAAGTAAATATTTCAGACTGATTACATCCCTCCCAGTGCCCTAGACTCATTTCAACAAGTGCATCAGAAGACTGTATCTGTTCCTCCAAAAATTTAATTCCTGCATAGTTTGATGCATGTCTCTCTTGGTAAATCAATTGAAGATAGCAATTTACAAGGACAATGGTTAATCTACATCCACATCTTAAAAAATGTTTAATCAGGGGAACTGTGGGAAAAGTGAGCATAGAAAGAAAAAAAAGGATAATCTATACATAACAGAATAATTATATAGTGATGTCGTCCATTGCCACCCTTCTAACATTGCATTCCGTATATCAGCATGCATATTTTATCAAACAAAAGTTGACATTTTGTTTTAGAAATTGTGTCCATGTCTTTTGAAGACAATAAGCACCAAGAAACTACACCATGCTTGCAAATGCCAGGCAAGTATACTACGCATAGAAAATTGCTTTATCACCCTTAATATTCCATGGTGACGACAAATTTGAAGAAAGAGTGTATATTTCGCCATCAAACTTGAAGAAAGAGCATACACAACCAATGTCATGTTAACATCTATATAAGCCACAATTAATTGCAAGGGCAGAAAGGAGAAATAGATTTAAAATAGAAAATGGAAAAAGGGAGAGAAATCAAGAAACAGAAATAAGAAAATAGATGATCAAGTTGTTGATGCGGGTTATGATAGATTCTTGCAAGCGCACAACTCCTTAGGCACACCACACCACCTACTCTTAGGCATATACAATGCACAAATTTTGTCTCAGTGGACCTCAGGTTGTATTTCCAATGGAATACAGAGTCTCTTGTTTCTCATTAGTTGTGCCGAAAGTAAGAAATTCTTAGCTCTCTCTATATGAATGCAAAATTTTTCCATGGTCACAACTCACAACCTAAAAGCCCTTAAGTTAAGTGGTGCCAACTTGTCGTGCATTTCTACACACTATTCAAAAATTGTTACTTTTGTGTTCCTTCAAGTGTTACAAGTTTTTTATTATACATACGCAGGCATGTATATACATAGAGATTGATAAATTCTTTGTGAGACTGAAACCATGTCTCGGCCAAATATTTTTCATGTCTAAGTTGTTTATTTATAATCTTTTGGTTAAGGACTGTTTTTATTTATTGAACAACTAAGGATGTATGCTTCCAATCCAATTAAAGTTCACATTCATTATGGAGTTATATCATAAGAGTGAATCTAGCATGCTGCAAGCCACTATGAGGCTTAATTCTCAATTCGGAGTATAGCACACTGTTTGCAAATTGAGGGCAGTGAAGCAATATTGTTTTGGAATTATTAGATGCAAACAGTTGTGATTGGAGATCAATACCATATCCATATTTCAACTCAGAAAGAGAAACGGGAAGATGGCAGATTGACAATTAGTTAGTGCTAACAAAGATAAGATACCTCGCAGACGGACAGTGCAGTAGCGCGTGCCCGATCGAGGGTGAAGTATAAACGGCGTTGAAGCGAACGCCCTGGGACTTGAGGAACACGGCCAAGGCTCTGGCTTGTCGCTTGCCATTGGGGGTGAGTGCAGCCTCGGGGCAGCGTCCGGCGATCAAATCGGGCCTCAATTTCATATGGCACTCCCCGTTGCAAATTAAGAACACCTCCGTGACAGTGTCGTCGTCCTGAGTGGAGAAAGTGTGGTGGAAATGAGGAGGAAGAGGAGGAGCGAGAACATTGTAAGGGTCCCAGACTTGATGGAGGGGCCGAGGAGACGCGGTGCCGAAAGATGAGAGCTGTGGGGAGAGGGGGGAAGCAGAGGCGTGGCAGGGTAAAATCTCAGGCTCTTGTTCAAGGACCTTCTTGACCAAAGAGTCGTGACCCAAATCTCGCCGCTCATCCTGCCCGACGCCCTCTTCCACTTGCTCTTCGTCGTCAGAGGCTACTTCAATGGACTGCGAAGACCCCATTGATCAACAATGAGCTAAAACTAAAAGTGGGATCTCTTTGATTAGGATCTACTGTTACTTGTAAAAATAGAATCCAAAATGGGGATTGAGCATCTGAAATCGAGTTATATTAGGGATCGATAGATTTGCCGGTGAACTTTTAGAGAATTATTATTGTATCCCTCCCTATATTATTATTATTATTACTAGTATTTTATTTATATGCATGCGCAATAAAATATATACTCAATATTAAAATCTTATTGATCTCATGATCTTTCATATGAGGTCATCTACAATCGTTATGCTATGGCCTATGGATGCTGGACACGGGTAACAGTGCCGTTAATGACACTGTTATCTTCAAAAAAAAATTAAATTTTAGACCGCTTCGTTATAGGAGTATATGTTTCATAATTTTATTACTATATGTTCATAATTGTAAGTTCATAATGTCAGAACTCTTATGTTCATAATCAATAACGTGTATAAATTCTACTCCATAACTGTACATTCATACTTTCCATAACTGTACTTCATAATTCTGTAATTTTCATAATTCAGTAAATGTATTCTATTCGATCTAGTTCACAATTTAAAGCTTCATGTTCATAATTTTATCACTATGTGTTCATATTGTAAGTTCATAATGTCAGACTCTGTGTTCATAATTCATAACTGTATATTCATAATTGCAATAACTGTACATTCATAATTCCTGTAACTGTACATTCATAAATTCAATAACTGTAAAATCATAATTTCAAAGCTCTATGTTCACAATTTTAGAACTCTATGTTCATAATTTTATCACTATATGTTCATAATTGTAAACCTGGTCGGTCCGAGGATTGCATTGTGAGAGCATGCCAAATCGACCACAATGAACTTCATATCTAGTTTTTGTACGTCTGGATAATTGCCAACCTCGACATGTAGAATGATGGATCCTTCAGCTTCCACAAAGTCACCCGTGAAGCCAGCTAGTGGCATCTTGACTGGGGCTAGTTTCTCCGTGCCAACCCCATTTTGGTGAAGTTTCGAGATATAAGACATTAACGCTACTCCCGGTGTCTACCAGGATCCGTTGAACGACCACCCCGTTTACATCCATCGCGATGACTAGGGTGTCGCGATGTGGCGTCTCCCCGGTAGGCAGATCTTTGTCTGTAAAGACGATAGGCTCTCAGCACACTTTCTTCGAGCCGCTTTCTCGTCTATATACAATCCTACATACAGTTGCCGAGCCAGACTTTCATAGTGTTTGCGAGTTCGCCTCCTTCAGGTCCGCTGACTATCACGTTGATAACCGGCTTTTGTCTCCACTGAGTTTCGTTCTCGTCGGTCACCGGCTGCTTACCGTGATTGCCTCGATCGTTTCCGAGGGGTCGCCGTATTCTTTAGCTTGAGATGTGGACCTTATTCGCCACTGATTGGGAGCGGTGTCCCTTGCTGGATTATTCCCTCCATGGTCTTCTCAAGTAATAGATTCTTCCGTGTTGTGGGTGTATGACTTGTGGTATCGACAGTATTTGGACGTCTTACCTGAATCCTCGTTCGCCGTGCGCTCCTCGGGCGGAGGAAGTGAGGCGGTGCGACCGCCTGAACTTCGTGCACCGGGTGTTGAGGAGTCGGCCTGTAAGGCTGGATGCTAGCCCTATCATACACGCGTCGAGCTTCGGGCCGCCTAGCTGGTTCGGACGTCTTTCCTTTACCTCTGCTCGGGTTCGTTTTCCACCGGAGGATCCTCCGACTTCCCATTGTCGTTTGTGCTTCATGGCTTGCTCCGTATTGGCTCGCTTATTGGCCATGTGTATGGCCTCAGCATAGGTGGCGGTCGGTTGTCCCGTAGGTCACCGATATGTTGGCCGGACGTAGCGACTCAATGAAGAAGGTGAGGCGGTCTGGTCCTCTACCTCCTCAATGGATTGAATCTCCTTTTGCCACGAGCTAGGTAGGTTTTGAGGGACTCGCCCTCTTCCTGATGGATATCTCCCAGATGCGTTAAATCTTTTTGAGGTTTGATGTTAGCCGCGTAATGGCTCAGGAAGCGGTCGACAACTCTTCAAAGCTGCGAATTGAGCCTAGTGGCTAAGGCCACGAGTCATCTTTGCGCCGAACCCTTTAGTGTTGGTAAAAAGGTACGACACATGACAGGATCCCGGACCCCAGGACTTGCATTTTGGCTTGGTAGCTCAAAAGATGTTCGCGCGGGTCGTCATCCGTCAAAAGTGCTTGCTCCGGGAACTTGAAGTCGCGCGTATTTTGTATGTCATGATCTCGTCCGAGAAGGGCAATGCAGTGAGCAACATCCAACCTGGGTTTGGTCCTACCTTCCACTTGTTCCTTCAGATTCCGTAGTTCTTAGGCCAGGTGAGCCACCTCGCCGATGTTCATTGCATGGTTTCCTGTGGATTCGGTGATCTCCCCAACTTGGGATTCGGCCTGCCGTTCCTCGTTGCGAACTAGCACCTCGGCTTGTCGTGCCCGAGTCCGGGTTCTTCTGGTTTGAGTTCTCTCTCGGTGGTCTCTTGATTCTGTCGGCCCGCCCTTGGGCGACTGGGTTCTCCCACCTAGTCGTTCTCTCGCTGAACGTCGTGTTACATTCAGGCCTAGCCTCGAATGAACCGACCTCGTCGGTGGTTCCTCCGTCCTTTGATCCTCTCGCCTACCTCTCTCCGACCTCTGGGTTACTTGCTGATGAAGCGGCGGCCCATGCGGCGGTCGCGAGACCGACAACTCTCTCATCTCCCGAGTCTCTGCCGCAACGGCACGAGCGATAACCTGGATTTGCTCGGGGGTGAGAGGTATCATTGTCAGATGTCGTTTCAAGGCGCGCAGTCGTTCTCTTGGCTCTGCGAATTCCGTTGATTCAATTGCTCTCTTAAGTCTACATCAGGGTCGCCATTGCGACGGGAGCCATGGCTTCTTCCTTCAGACATATTGTAAGCTCCTTCTTCCTGCTCGCTCGTCTCTTTTTCTCTGCGAACTCTGATGCTCAAGAACGAACGCGACTCTTTGTTTCGATCCCCACATACTGCGCCAGTGTTGGTTTTTGAGTTTTTGGGCCCAAGGAGGTCCAACACAACATTGGTTGGTGGATATACCTTTCAATAAAGCTACTAAAAATAGAAATGAACAAACAATTTTGGTGAATGTGTATCTCTATTCTTGGGGCATGGACTCGTCTCTTTTACATTTTGGGAGGGGTCTTTATATAGCAGACCCTCCTTTAATTCGGACTTAAAATACATTCTTAAAGGGCCTTGATTGCTGATTATGTCGGAGGGCCGTTGGGCTGCCGTTACTAGGCCTCCCAACGGCTCTTTTGATTGGGCTCTTCAATACCGCCTTAATACCTTCCAACGGCTCTTTGTCACTCCTGCCGACTGAGTCCCCTCTCCCGACCTTGGGGTCGGCCCGACTCCGCGACTCGGCCCATACTTGCCTCGGGCTTTCCTGCTCTTGAGTCTCGACTTTATCCTTGGGATTGCTAACTCTAGACGAACCACATACAATGGGTCATGTACAAAAATTGATTTCTTCAATAGCAACCCAACATGAGATAGGGTATGACCTTGATTTTTATTTATTGTCATTGCATATGACAACATCAATGAGAATGTCTCCTTTGGAATTTTGAAATGCAATCTTGTATATGATGGAGTCATAAGCAGTCTAGGTATCAATACCGTACTCCCTGTGTTGTCACTGGTCATAAAAATCATATATTTTACAATATTAGTTTTATACTTTTGGTAGTGCCTCATTTATTTATAATAACAGTGCCACAAAATAAAAAATAAAAAATAAAAAATAGCCCTAGTATCTTGTGTTATGAAATTTTGTACACGAATATGAATTATGTACCTAGTCATTTCAATCCAAACTAGGTCCATAAAGCTATGCTATGTGTTTTGTTTTGTGATTTTTGTATTATGAAATTCTAAACCATTGTTTAAATCCATGGGAAGCCAGTAATTTTTCCCCAAACATAATAAATTGATAATAATAATAATAATAACAACAATAATAATAAAAAAATTGTATTTTTTATCCCTAAGTTATATGGTAATTATAGAATTCGCCCTTAAGTGTTGATCATGCTCACCTTTCGTCCCTGAATTATGCTTAAATTGTAATTTTCGTCCTTAAGATTTTATTAGTAAAGGAACAAAAAGTGTAGCGCCAATAACTTAGGAACAAAAAATGAGTATAATCAAGACTTAAGGACAAATTTTACAATTACCATATAACTTAATTATGAATGCAAAGTGTAATTTTTCCTAATAATAATTTAAAAGCCCCCACAGTACGTATAGTAGTATTTAAATTAAAGGTAGCATAAGGGCATCTCCATAGGAGAATCTTTGGGGATTTTAGAACAATAAAATCTAACCCAACTAACTTTTATCAAATGGGGTTATTGCATTTTGGATAAAAAAAAATTCCTGCAACACCCCACATTTTGTCAGCAACTTGTTAGTATTTTATTAAAAAAAAAAGGGGGGTTAGATAGTAGCCCGCATGGGCATTGAGATTTGAAGTGCCGCCAGCTGGCGACCACTTTCAATTGAAGATCTTCTTTTTAATTTTTTTTTTTGTTTTATTTTGTTGGCTGGCCGTTGCATTCAGTTTCTTCTTCTTCTACATTTTTTTTTTTAGTTTTTAATTTTAAATTTTAAATTTATCTGGTTAACATTTTTTGTAATTATTATTTTAATTTTTAAATTACCATTGTTATTAAATTTATATTTATTAATTAAATTAAAATTCTTAATTATCAATAATAATATTATCAAATTTATAATTATAATTTTTAGAATGATAATAAATAAAAAATAATTAAAATATGTAGAAAAAATGGTGGTCCACAAAATTTTGTGAAAAACTTAATACTAATGGGAAGAAGAGATTTTGTGATTGAAGGAGATAGTGGATGATGAGGTAGATGTTGGGACCCACAAAAATCTGGGGTAAAATCCTCAACTATTGAGGATGCCCTAAGTAAATACACTGTGGGCAGGCCGGATAATAAGCTAGCCTTGGCATGCCATGCGTATTAAAGTTGAAGCGATGTTTATGAATGACATGATATGATGAATTCGGAGTAGGTGGGTGGTGGTAGTCCTTCTCTTTGCCTGTTGAAATGACTATCTCAGAAGGAAGAGTGAAGGTTTACATCGACGCTGTTATTTTTCCACAACATAACCATGCATATTATGGTGTTGTTATTACTGACAGCCATGGTGGCTTCCTTGATGCGAAGAATAGTATAATTCTATGCATGAATAATTCCCATTTGGTAGAGGCGTTGGCTATAAAGGAAGTCCTTTCGAGGAAATGCGGAGATTTACTTCTCTCGGATTGTTAAACAGCTTGGTATCTGATCAACGGGTCTCGAATAAATTTTTCTACGTAGGCTTTGTGATTGATGAATGCAACGATATTCAAAAACACTTTGAAGTAGTATCTATTAAGTTTATTCGAGATCAGTGAATATGTTCATGTTGTAGCAAGGGTGGCTTGTTCTCAAACTAGTCTTATGTTTATTTTCTTCTATTCCGCATTGTATTCAACATTGATTTAATGGAGAATATGAAGAAAAGTAGACAGAAAGAATTCCAATAGGTTCTAAGCGGATAGTTGGATTGCACATAATGGTTATATGCTTAACACGCCCCCTTACGGTGCGGTGGGTTCCAAGCAATACGTGGATTGCAGTCGCTTATAAGTGACGTAGAGATTCGAACCCATGACATTTGGTCTGCTCTGATACCAAATTGAAGCATGTGCTCATCTCAACTAAAAGCCTAAGCACCATTTATAGCAGTTAACGCGATATGCCCGGGTGACCTACAAATCTGGCAATAGGGAGATCTATCGCGCCCGCGTCCTTGTCCTCCCCTGCCGCGGTGTGTCTGCCACGTCCAGTGAGCGAGTTCCGGCCTCCCTGGTTGTTATCGCCACCATGTGCGGACTGTCCTTGTCCAGCAAACAGTGTTGTGCAGATCAACGCCCAAAAATTCCGCCGCGTTGTGTCTGCCACGTCGGTGAACGAGTTCCGGCCTCCCTGGTTGTGATCCCACCATGTCCGACTGTCCTTGTCCAGCAAATAGTGTTATGGCAGAACCTGCAGAGTCAACGCCAAAATTCATCTGAGTAGATTAATTCCTGGGCTTACAATAAGTCGGACAGTTGAGGCAGCGTCACGGACGTCCCAGAGGGCGGTGAGGGCAGCAACGAGCGCACGGTACTCCGCCCGGAAACCCCGGAGAACGTACAACACCTGTTCATCGAGTGAGAGAGCCGGCTGGCGAGGGAGAGGGCCTCTACGATCAGCTGAGCGCACCCTAGGTATTTGACCGTGAGTTGCTTCCCTGCCGGAGAGTTTGGAATTGTCCCAATAAGTTGAGACAACGCGCCCTTGTCGATGAGCCGAGTGCAGAGGTGATCGATAAACCATACTTCTCGGGCAGTGGAGCGCCTACAACAAGGTACATCACCTCGCCAAAGAGGGGGAGACGATGGAGGAGAGGGATTGAAGATCCTGTTGAACTATGTGGTGAAGGCGGGACTGTCGTGTCGTCGACCGGTCGTGCCAACGCCATGCCGGCGTCAAGAGGTAATTTATGGTGAACAAGAATCATTGGTGTGCGCGGAGCGGCGAAACGAATGCTTCACCATCAATTGTGTGTGGATATATCCTCCGAGAGTCCTGCCTTCGGTGAAGGGACATGGAGTAACGATTCTGCGTCTTCCAAAAAGAGGAGTAAGTTGCGTGGTAGGGGAGGCTTGGAGTGGCTGAGTTTCATTCGAAACGAGGTAGAGTGGTGGCAGTTGTGTAGGAAGTGCTGGGGTGTCGACCGTTGGTGTGGCGTCACTCACGAATCGTCTCCGATGAGCTTTGTCGACTTATCGTAGAGAAATTAGGATGAGTGAAACGACGGATCGGTGTGAGTGCTTATGTCTGGATTATCCAGCGATGAGAAGTAAGTCGTTGGATTTCGATGTCGTATCATCTTCTGTCAGTTACATATACTAGAGACTATAGGAATAGCTTACTCTTAAACACTCCTAAATCATATAGGCTAGGCTAAGTCCACTTCAACTACAACCACTAGTACAACAAGCATATATATAAGAATAATATAAACATTATTAACAATTATTATTTAAATGAATTTTTTTTGAATACTACTGACTATATTACAAATGTCTTGTTTAGTTAAAATAGTTAGTCTATAGGTTAATTTTGGATTATTTGACAACTATTAGTTGTTTGACTTGGCTTACAAATTAAATGATAAAATATTTACTTTAATAGGACTCTAATAATTAATTAATGAGCCCACCAAATAAATATTCTAACATCTCCAAGTTGTTTCTCATGAGTCATAATCTCAATAATGAACGTGAAAAACATAATAATGCATGCTGATTAATACGCAACAGGTGATCCTACTCTAATTCGATCGTTTGATTATTTTAGATATATGTCTGAGAAGCGCGATATTGAAAAGACATCATTTATTATATATTTCAATAAGCAATCATGATGGTTAAAGTCACTGAATTTAACGCGCATTTGAAGGTTGTGAGTGCGAGCGACTATTGATGTTTGTCAGTAGATTTTGAGACATATGAGAGTTGAATGGCTTTTGAATGAACAGTACTCTGATGTTAATGGTCGTTCACAAATGTAAATTTATGAGGTGGTAAGAAAAAAGAGATAGCGAGTCAGTAAATTAAAAAATAAACAAAAAAACCTATGTTCATCACATAATATTTTTGAAATAAATTTGAATTATACTCTCAATATTAAAAAAAGTATGACGATTACATATACATTGATAACTCATTCATATTAGCACACTATAAACACTTTTCTTATGTATCTAGTTTTAAGTAATGTAGAATAATCTATATCATATATTTTATATGTTCTATAACCAATCACTAACAATTGTTAGGCTTATATACCAAAAATTAGTTATACCACATTTATTGAACTGTTATTATTCATGAATCAAATAACAACATTTTACTTATAAGATAGACCTTATAAGTTAACCGATCAGATAAAATTATAAATGACATTTCTATTTAAAAATATATGTCCTCCTTTCAATCGAGCTTATTAACATAGTGCTCATTGTCTAAGAAGAAAGAAAAATATAATTATTTAATAGATATTTATATATTGACAACACATATATATTTGAATCCTAAGGTGAGGTTTATTTTTATAAGCGCGCAATTGCCTTGCCGCTCCGCCATGCGGATTTGCCTTTAGACTAGAACTTTAAGAGAGCTGCGTTCGCATATATTGCTAAGTCTTAATTGAATAATGTTCCATCTGCTCATGTATCCCGCGAAAAGCAGAATCACCCTCAGAGCTTTTAGGAGCTCTAGAGAATCGAATTCGAATACCCTCCCCATCTGCTTTGACCGCTGCGCGTCTAGGTAAGTGTCTCTCCCTTTCTTTATCATTTCTCTCTTCGATGTATTCTAGTTATAATTGATATATTTATTTTAATTACCAAGACAAAAAGTAAAATAATCATGGCAGTCTTGCACATAGTAAAGAATGTTCTGATAATTTAATTTGTTCCTTCAAGCTAGATTACTTCACTATTAGTCCGACATTAGCTTATGTACTGTACAATAGATATCAATTAGAGTATTAGATAACTAACACTTATTGTTGTCCATTTATACTAGAATGTATAAATATTAGATCTTTATATTAAATATATATAAATATTTGTAGTTTATAGATTAGCAATTTCATAATCTCCGATACTGAGTCTATATATTCGATTAATACACAATATTTCTGATATTTTAATTAAAAGAGTTTGTTAAATATTAAAGAGAGTTTTTAAAAATATTAGAAATTCTGAATTAGAAATAAAAGTCTTATGACCCGTATTAAACACATAAGGTATGGAGGAGGGATTAAATTATTATCTGTAACCTGCTTATCACATCTTATATTTTTGAATTATGGAGTCGGTATAGAAAGAACTGGATCTTAATTTGAATATCTTTCTCAGATATCATTAATGTTCCATTGTATAATGTGCATGTGATACTATAGCATATTTCCCTGAGAACACTGGAGGAGATTGTATATGCCCGTTAAGTTTAAACTTAGCCCAATGCGCTGCTTTATTATCCACCAATCCAACTCCCAAATATATATTGACATATCACTGAATTCACATATCAACAATACTTGTTTTCCATCTACTGTTTTGCTAAAGAAATATCCTTGTCAGACTTTGCTGCTATTACACGTCTTGCTGCAAGTCAATAGCATAACCTCTTATTTCATAAAATATATGATGCTCCGTGATAAATCTAGTTTGCTATCTAATGCCGTCCTATGTTTTGTTATCGTCAACAGACTATAGATCTCCCCATGTTATAATCGTAGGTGTTTATCGCACCGGATAAATGGTCTCTTCAGATCCGATATCTATGTACTGAGTAAGTTGGTAAGTCACTAGTAGCTACTGAGGATCTAACGTTCAACTGATGATATCAAGTGTAACTTGGTTTGAGTTGGCTAAACCCATAACTTGAAATTCACAATGTGTTTTGGATGATAATGTGGTTCATCGAGTAAGCCTCGTCTGCCGAGAATTGATTATGAGAGAGTAAAGAAGAAGATCGTTCTCTGCTATCCTCTAGACTTTTACAGAGGGAGAAGCCTGTTCACCTTTTCTCTCATGCTAAAGAAAAGACTACAACAACCTCTACTGAGTTAAATGCTTTGCTTTGCTTTGACATCTCATGGCTAGGCATTTCTATAACATTATGTGAACTGCAACTTAAAAAAGATTACTGTAAGTTATCATCCACTTTATAATACAGGCTGAGAAAGGGGCCATCAATTGTGGTGTTCAATGTCTTAGATAATTAAAAGTTTAGTTTTGTTTTAAAGAGCTGCATTTGAGGTGAAAATATATGGAACATTTTTTTACTGTCCCTTCTTGGTCTGCATCATTTTTATTTTTTTTATCTTCATCGCGATTTCTGATTTGCTTTTGCAGTCGTATCTGTAAACAGGACAGTGAAAGAACTTGGATTAGAGAGCTTACGTAATTTGTAAGTAAGTTATCTTGAAGCGTATAATGTTTATTTCCGTAATTCTATAGGCTTAATAAGGAAAAGTAAGATCTGTGAGGATAATACGTTAAGTAATTGTCGTGTAATGATATAAAATATGGAATTTAATCTCATCGTTGAAATTTCTTATCAGATGAGCATTCATTTGTTGACCATTAGGCCAAGACCAGTAAATTACTTATATTTAAAGTGCTTTGTCAGACACTTGTATTGATGATTTGAATGCATCACAATGCTCTCACTCTTTGATCGTAGTAATCAAAGAAGACCTTAAACCATTACGTTTGTCACGTGAACTAAGAAATAGCCTAATTCCCTTCCACACTCCAGTTACATTAGAATGTCTATAATTCCTAACTATAATGTCATGTTTGTGAACAAATAAAAATGTAATTAATAAAAAGAACTCTGAGGTCTGTACTTGTAGTATATCGCCATAATTCTATTATGAGATGACCTTACAGTAATCATTGTTCTTTGTTTGATCTGATAGTTATTGTGTCTTTATGATAATTTTATAAATTATAAGGTTATGTAAAGACCCAGCCTTGCCTATCGTGAAATGTCAGTATAATCTAAACTGCCGAAAGTAATGATATGTACGGGTGAATTAAAAGTACTAGTAAAATACTGAATAGTTTCCTTAACACATGTTGCATGCACAGAGTGATATTAAACCGTCATAGTTTTATTGCTAATTTAAAAAATTACTACCGTATTTCTGTATCTAACTTTTAGGTTTCTCTGATCTCCTGCACTCTGCAGTGTAGCGAGGGACATCTGAGATAGAAGCTGAGCACAACTCTTATAGAGATATTGACTTATGATGAAGGAGTGACGACTAATAACACTGCCTAAATAGGAGTTCAAACTTGGTTTCATGATTAGAGTAAATCTGTATGAGAATGGGCAATTTGAGTCCAAGGAATATTTTGCAGTGCATATTCATCTGAATTGATATGATGGATGAGATTATATCGCTTCAGGCGTCATGGATAACCATATTGTACTTCCATGATTAATCTTTATTACTCAGTAGTAGACGTTATTATATTTCGTCATTTCCTCAGTGCTAAATAGAATTCATGTAGGCTGTTGTAGATGGATTTAATTCGTAAAGAATTGTTAATAATCATTTTTTAGACAATTGAAAATGTTACCACTTACATCTACTTTTTAATAATGTCCGTATTGTCTGAACTCATC
>VALG01002859.1:0-24534 GCA_009835305.1 Ipomoea purpurea
GCTCAATTTTCAGACACAAACTACATATGAGGTAATTGATGGAATCTTCTGAAACTAGAAAGATAACAAGTATAGGAAGTTGGAATTTCTGTACTTACAGCTTCAAATGAACTCTGCTCCCATTCTGTACGGTCCTTGAAAACCATTTATGACACTTATCAGATGCAACTTTCCCCATTAACTGCAATCAATTTAACCAATCAACCCACAAACTGGTAAAATTTCTTTCCATTTTTACTCTTTTTTATTTTTGGTTTACATATACTCCCTTTTAACTATATACATAGAAACAGTGAGAGGGAGGGAGTGAGGGTTAGAATCCAATACCAAATCACATATCCAGTACCATATAAATGACAAATCCAAGGAACAGAAAAAACATTAGATGCAAGCAGTCAAATGGTCTGTTTAGTTACAAAATCCATGCCTGTTTAAAATCCAATTTCCTTCATATAAACTTTATTTTGAGAAAGCGAATATGCTAAATGGTTCAGAAATTTACACACCCAATAACACATTACCAATAATAGATTAACAGTTTGGACTTGAAATTAAAAAGAATGCAGTAGCAGCAATTATTAGATGCGGGTTGTCTGCGAAAATTATGAGAAAATTGACACATGTAATAGACTAATAGATAACATCTATACCTATTTGATCAAATATTTGTGCCGTATATAATATATATTGCCTAAAAATGTTCCTTTTTTCAAACCTTTTCTGTAATTTCTATAATTTCGTATATTAAAAAAGCAAATACAGCTCAATACTGCAATTTTGAAAATGTATACAAATGAAACACAATCTATTTACACGGAGAAAATGAAGAGAAATTGATAGGTGAAACCCTAACCCTAACCCTAATTCTAATGTAGAGAGTGAATAATGAGGAATGCAGTAAAAGTCGAACATGTACCTTACAATGAAACGGTTCAAACACAACATTGTTCGATGGATTGCCTCACACGTATGCTGAGAGAGGGTCCTCGAGCATGAAAGCGTTGCGGGCTTAGAACCGAAGACGACGAGGGAAGAAAATGGAACCATAGAGGCTGCGACACAGAGAGGACATTGAGAGCGCCGAGGGCATAGAGCTGGAGACGCCGATGGTGGATAGCCGGAGACGCTGCGAGACAGAAAGAGAGACGATGCGAGGCTAAGAGGCAAAGAGTGCGGTGAGGAATGAAGAGGGATGGGTGTTAGATTAAGCGTTGTATTTGGGTGTCTGTGTGTGTGTCTATATACATATATACGCAGTCGATATGGTGGGATTTGGGTCGGGTTTGGGCTACAACTTTGGGCCTGGACGTTGGGTTTTATATATATACATAATATAATAATATATATATAGATAGATTGGCCCAATTGTAGAAATTGAAAAAAAAAATAAAATAAATAAATAAATATATATATATATATAATATATATATATATATATATATATATATATATATATATATTATTTTATTTATTTATTTATTTATTTATTTCATAAAATATTTTAAAGTTTTTTTAAAGTTAATTTTATATTTTGAAAGACCAATATATTTGTGCATCACAATATATAAGTCAATTATATAGTTTTATATACATGTTTTATGTTGATTCATTGTTTGCAAAAAAATGAATTTACTTTACAATGATATTTTCATATCATTTGGTTAATATCATATACTATCGATTAATACTGTTAGAGTATATTCTTATATAATTGATCAAGTTAATACTGTGCAACGCACGAGTGATATATTGAATAATTTTAATATGCTGATATTATTGAATGCCCCCACATGTGTCATATTAGCATTTTAGTGGTACCACTAAAATATAAATTTAGAATTGTATTTTTTATTCATTATTTTAACGTCATTAGTTAAATATTATAATAAAAATTTAATATTATTAATTTTTCAAAAATAAAACGTAAAAATATTAATTAACCATAATATCCCTTTTTTTGTTTTATGTTGTTTAAATTTTTCATACAATTTTTCTTTTTAGTAATTTACCCAATTAAATATCTTTTTTTTTTAATTATAACTATTTGAACTTTATAATCTTATCATAGCAAACTCAAATTACTTATTAAATAAAAAACATTAATAACAAAATAATGTCACTATTTTAAATTTTTATCTGTAATTTAATAAGATTAATAGTTTTTAATAACATACTCAATTCTTAATTTCAAAATATTTAATCGTGATCGACGGGCTGCAATACTGTTGAACTCTCAATGGCAGGATATTGACTTTTTGGACTACAACAGATAGAGAAAGATATATTGACCAGATACTACAGTTAATAGAGTCAGATAGTACTAAAAAATAATAGTGTCACCCATCAAGATTTCAACCACTCAATTTCAACAAAACTCATGTGATTTCCTCTTGTAAACTCGCAACCAAACACTCAGATCCATGTTCTCAGTGCCTCTTTGGCTGTGCGTAAATTAGGTGTAGTTGAATTGCAATTTCATGAAAACCCCAATTAACCGTTAGGTTGGAGGGAATTGCAATAATTCCTAAATGCTGAATTGTAATCAACCCCTCCCACCCCTCACCCCACCCCACCCAAAGAATTACAATTCGACTTTTAATAGGAGAAAAAAGATATTGTAAAGACAATTTTACCTCTAATATACTTTGTCTTGTTAGTTGTCATCCACATCTCATTCTCATCTATATCTCTCCCATCTCACTGTTTCTCTGTTTGTTGAAGGCAAATCAGAAGCAGCAGAGGAAAATTCAGTGATTGTGGGAAGGAAGGGACCGAAGGCGTGAAGCTTCAATTTTTTTCTGGTTTTCCAGGATAAAATTCTCTCTCCCTTCTCAATCCTTATTCAATTGATTATTTTGTATGTTCATGATTTGAATTTTGAATATAGGGTTTGGTCATTTCTTTATTTTTTATTCAGATTTTTCATTCTATTTTTTGTGCTTTTATACATTTCTAAACATAAAATGGATTCCGTGTATTTTCGTATATATTTTTATTCCATTTTTTGTGCTTCCGTGTTTATTCTCATTTAGGTTTAGTCAGTTTTTGTGCTTCCGTATATATTAAATATGCCAAAGTTCACTCCATAGCGAGGAATATTGCTTTTCTTCTTCTCTTCGAAAATATATATATATATATATAGCAGCTACTTGTGTTATGCATAGTAGGTTACTGTGTTTGTTTGGGATTATTAAGGTAGTCAACTAGTTGTTAACTAAGATGGAGGGCTGGAAAATAATGATATATTACTATGAAAATAGATTAAGGGCGTTTGGAAACCCAAAAAATGATTTCTAAGTTTTCAGTGTTTGACAAGAGGGCGAAAAATAAGGTCAATGGAAAATGATGCATTAGTCAAAGGAAATATGTATGTTTTGGGGGAAAATGACTTCCCTTTTTTCTTTTGAGAAGTCATTTTCCAAGGGATACACATGCAAAATTTTTCGGCCTACTTATTTTGTGGGCTTTTGCGAGTCGGGCCACAAACCCACAAGTTAGAGTTCATGCAACCAAACCGCTCCATACGGGTTGGCGGGCCCCGCGGGCCGATCCTCGGTCTTTTTTATTTATTTATTTATATAATTCAAAGTTCAAATATAATTAAGTCTACAAATAATAACATTAATTTTTCTATTTAAATATTAAAAAAATTCATTTTTAAATGTTATTATATATATATATCAAAGAGTGCTATTCACAAAAGGATTTTATCAAAAGTATCAACAATTAAAATTTTGAACTATTCAATTCTTTTTATTTTCCTACTCATTTTCTGGAAAATGAACCAAACACACAGACAGGTTTCCGTTGTGTAGCCAACACTAGAAAGGAAAATATTTTCTGAAAAATGACTCATTTTCCAAAAGTCATTTTCCTGCTTTCCATACGGAGCCTAAGAAACTTATGAAACTATGAAAATATGAAGGATATAGTACTGTAATAATGAAAATATGAAATTAGGCTTTATATACGAAGGATTAGTACTATAATAATGAATATGTTTTGTGTGTTTTGCTAGGATCAAATTGCTATTATGCTATTTGTTTTGTATGTTTGTTAAGCAATCATTTTGTTGACTTTTTGTTTAAAGATAACAAGAATAGCAATGGATGAAAGAAGAAAACAAATTGCAGCTGTTTGACTGTATTTCTTGCATATGTATACTACCATTGTAGTTTTTTTACTTTTGATGGCATCAACGGATCCCGACCAAGAATTAGTAGGCACTATTCTCTTGAATTTTATGGCAAACAAGATTATGTGAGACGAATTGTATATGACAATGATGAGGCATGCATTTCACTACTTAGGAGGAATAGAGAGCCTTTTTCAAAACTATGTGGAATGCTAGAAGTATAGGAGGACTTAACCAACAAAAAACATGCTGAAGTTAAAAACATGACGAACAAGTAGCAATATTTTGCATATTCTTGCTCACCATGTTTTAAACTGAGTCATTAGACAAAATTTTAGAAGATCGGGTGAGAGCATTAGCTGAAGTTTTCCTAAAGTTTTAAATGCACTTATGCATTTACAAGCTCACTTGTTTGCAAAACCCGAGCCTATAGAACTGTTAGGGTGCACTAGATGGAACATTTATCAAGGTTTATGTACAAAATGCTGATAAGCCTAGATATCGAACTCGTAAATGAGATATTGCAACAATGTCTTTGGTGTGTGCATTCCTGACATGCAATTTTTGTATGTTCTTTCTGTTTGGGAAGGATGTGTATCCGATAGTCGAGTTCTTTGTGATGCAATTACTAGGGCACATCCATTGAAAGTACCTCACGGTAAGTCTTGTCTAGAATTAATATATGAATGAGCTATTGTCTAATGGCTAAGTCACTTATTCTTATTTTATATAGGTTGTTATTATCTTGTTGATGCGAGTTACGCAAATTCTAAAGGCTTTTAGCACCTTTTAGAGGTTAACGATATCACATGAATGAATGGTGTCAACCTCTGGGAAACGTTTTCTCTCCTCTAGACTGTTATGAGTTTTAACTCAGAAATTAATTCTCAAGATTAATGGTCAGCTGTTACAATAGGTTTTGATCTTATTTTAATATCAGAATAAATGCAAATAAATGTTATTAAGTACAAATCTCCTATATAATCTTGTTGTGGGGGCAGCACGTTTTTGTGAATATACGAACACAGGAAAAACACAACACGCACAACAGGTTTTCTTCTCTGAAAACTCTGCTCCTACTCCATTCTTGTCTTCTGTGTTTTGCTCGTGCTCTTGTTCGCTGGGTTCGTTCGTTTGGGTGCTCATACATCGAACCGTAGTACGTTTTATCCTTGGAAACCTAGGCCACAACGCTCTTAACACTTTTGGGAGGTAGCAAATAAGGTTTTAAGGAAAAAGAGTGTTTCGCTCGACTTGTACTTACCCTCTTTCTTCCTCTCCTTCCTTTTGGTTTTGGGTTTATGCTCTAAGCACCGAATCCTTTCTCCTTTGTTGTTGGTTGGAATTGTAATCTGGAGGATTACGAGTTCCATTTGGTATATATATGCGTTGACCCTCATGTATGGGCATGCGATTGGTCCTGTGGCGCCAACAAAGTGTGCTGTGTGATGAGATATGGATGTGTTGTGGTTATGAGTGTCTTGGGGATGTGACTACGGAATTTATATCGGGAATTATACATGTTGGTTATGGTTATTAATTGTGCTCAGCTTTATCTGTCTTTCCTGTTGTGAACTGTATATGTTTGCTATAACTGTTGCCTGATTGCTTGCTTGGCCTGTCGAGTCATTCCCGTTTTTTAGATCTGGTTCGTAAGGATATATCTTCATGCTCAAATGGTTGTGTATTCTATAATATCCTATATCGTAATAGGTATATATATATACGTTATATATATATAGTATTATTTATACTATATATTAATATATATATATATATGTATTGTTTCAAGCAGTTGGAGTGGGTTACCGCATTTCTCGTTGACAGATATATTTGGTCAGGGCCGGGAGTGATCACTGGAGGCGTAGGAGTTGGGCGTAGATTTAATAGTTCTTCCCTTTCGGCCTCGCGTGCCATGTTTGTTAATTGATCCAATGGACGATTGTTAGATTCTGCATGTGACTCTGAGTTCTCTAGCTCAGGGTGTGGCATAGATACCCGGTGCTTTTAACGGTTATTTTGGATTTATTGAATCTTATCTTCTATTATGTTGCCTTTGAAAATTCTAAAAATTCAGTGGTGTTTTTAAACCAAACTCGTTCCTAGTTGGTATGCTAAATCAAATCCATGTTCTCGCTGAATTGGGCATGAGCCAGCGAGATCGTCGGCTTACCGCATTCCAGTCAGGCAGACGGTAACGACGATCACCTTTCGGGTTTTGGTGGCTTAGCCTTGAGGGAAATGATCCGTACCTCTGATGATGGCACTGCATAGTAGCAACGACCATTGCCAGCATCGCCGCTGTTGGTGCGGAAGAAATAAGGAGGCTGTGTGTCAGAAAACCTCCCAGTAGCGCAGTTGTGATGATCTGTCTGACGAATCCAGTAAGTGGGCAGGATTCAGGGTGGTGTTCCGTATCGCTAAACTTGGGCTGGTTCTTTAACAGAACGTCGATGTAGCGAGGAATTGAAGCCAGATTAATGTCGTCTGACTCTGGCGTTCTCCAACGGGGAAATTTGGTGGGGGTAAGTTTTAATAGGGAGTTTGGACGGACCGACGGAGCGTTTAGCTGGATAAATAATACTGGTTGCAGAAGATGGGAGGGCAATCTGTGTTCACAAAAATGTGGCGAAGAGGAAATGATAAAAAAATTCTCTTAGGAGATTGTGGCTCTTGATTACCATGTGAGGGAATTGAATCAAGTGTTTATTGATTGTAAAAGATAGCTTAAATGTCACAAGGAGTAAGTAGCATGAAGTCCCGACACTACCCAACTAGTTAATACAGTTATTCTTACGGAGTGTAACTACTGAATAAAGCTAGACATGTGTCAACACCACTCATTCTTAACACCCATCTATTCGCTAAGGCAATCTGTTTTCTTATGTCTGGTGCTCGGAAATGTTCACGCACCTCCCTCATCTTTGTATACATTTGTTTGGATTGATTTATAAATGTCTTTGTTTTTGTTTCAAAAAAATAAAATACAATATGCTTAGATTTCAGTTCTTGATGTTACATGTCCCTTTTCTGTCTATTATTAGTATATATTATTCTACTTATTGAACAACAATCCTAATTGCCGCCCCTACAAAAACTACTTCGTAACCGCATAAAAACAGCCACATCAGGGTTCCATTACTATTCATTTATTTGTCCATGAGACGTTGGCTTATATTGTATTCAGATCAGAGCATAATGAATACAATATAACCTCACCAGAGTTACATAGGGCAAGTTTATATAGTGTTCCACTTTTGTGTTAGATAACCCTTTACAGAGAAATCATGAACAAGGCAATTGCAAAAACTCAACAACGCCGTTGCCGGGGATCGAACCCGGGTCACCCGCGTGACAGGCGGGAATACTCACCACTATACTACAACGACATGTTGGTGTTTGTATTCGACTTATTTTTTTAAAGACGTTAGAATCACGTTTCATACATGCCTTTAAACTGAGAGATTCAATTATTTTTCCCAAATCTACCATCTACACCCATCCACTTCATAACGTTGGATTTCAGTTATTATTATAGCCTCTTATAAGAGAATGACATGTGCTATTACTGATAAAGTTGTAAATGATGATGCTACTTCCATATTAATTCTTTTAAACATTTTGATGCTACTTCCATATTATTTCTTTTAAACATTTTTTTTTTCTGTCCATTGGTTTACCAATTTTCAAACATCTTACCTGAGAGACTCATTATTTTTTTCTACATCTACAATCTACATCCCGTCAACTTCATAAAATTGAATTTGAGTTATAGTTTGTAGCTTCTTATCCTGCTATGTCTTTTGCTCACACTTTCATTTCTACCGGGGTTAAGTTACCATGTATTGTTCCCAATTTCTATATTTAACTACTATACACGCATAGAATTTCATAAATTTGATTTTTGTCAACATTTTCTCTTGTTTCAAAAGGTTGAATCTTCAACTCCAAGGGCCCCTCACACTCCGGCCCGATAAATAGAGCGTTTGAGAGGATATAAATTACAGTAACCTAGTGGCTCAACAGATAGAGCTAAGATATCAGTGTGTATAAGGGATCTACCCACTTTGAGCATATCCCCTCATTGCTATCGATTTTTGAATCTTGGTCTCTTGTCTCAAATACTGCCTACTGAAGGAGCTCCCATGTGAAAAATGCGCACAAATCTCAGCCATTGATTTAGTCTTAATCAACTACTCAGAATAAAGGATTTATATATATATATATATATATATATATATATATATATATATATATATATATATATATATATATATATATATATATATATATATATATATATATATTATATATATATATATATATATATATATACGGTGGCATTTTGGTAATTTGTTGTAAGTGCATTTTTTGGTCTTTGGGTACATATATTAATTTCTTTTCTTCGAGTGTATATTTTTGTCTCTTTTGGTTATATTGTTGAGCCTTTGGATGCAATTTTTGTGTCTTCGAGTGCACATTGGTGCAGTATTTCCTTCTTTGGGTGCTCAATGTTGTGCCTTTGTACGCACATTGTTCTGTCTTCAAATGCACTCAAAATTCTACATTCGAAAGGAGAGGTTAGTTAATCATCTCCTTCTAAAATTAGAATTCCACTCCTTCTGATCGGGTGTAAAATCTTGAAACTTGAGGTGCATAACATTGACCTTTGATGTGCATAACTTTGAATCTTCGAGTTCGCATTGTTGTTCGTTGGGGTGCACATTATTGTGCCATCGTGTGCATATTGTTGTGTCTTCGAAAGGAGAGGTTAGTCCTCTCATTCCTAAATTGGAATTCCACATTTGGAAGGACATGTTGTTCTTTAAGTGCACAAGTTTAGTTTTTTAGGTGCACAATTTTAATCTGTTCTTCAAGTGTGATTTTTTTTTTTTAGAACCCACACAGAACAACGATTCTGATCTCTCCCCATGTTTCACCTAGGATCTCCTTCAGACCCGATCTCATCCCTATAGTTATTAATTGATTGATAATAAAATGATGTCCTAACAATTTTTTACATATTAAAATAAATTAAGTCTTTTGAATACAATATTGATGCGTCAGTAAAACATAACTTTTTTTTTTGTTAACAGTGACATGATTATAATAGGCTCACTGATATTGTTTTTATATTATTATTATTATTATTTATATTATTATTATATATTATTATTATTATTATTATTATTATTATTATTATTATTATTATTATTATTATTACTATTGTTGTTGTTGTTGTTGTTGTTGTTGTTTTTGCTTTGTTAAACTTTTATTTATATATTTGGAGAGAAACTACGCATAATGTTATGTGTTGGATATTTTGCTCTGACAAGAACAATTATTAAGAGGATAAAAACTAGATAATACTTTGAAGGTATGATCTATGTTCACTTTCTTAAAAGTTCTTATCAATCATTTTCCAAAGGAACATGATAAACAGAGAAGAACTTTTGAAATACAATGAAGGTAATTGAATTAAAATACATATGACATAATATTGATATTAGAAAATACAACACAGTAAAATAATTGAATATCAAATTATTAAACTAATTATATTTTATATTATATTTTATTTACTTTACAAATATATATTTATATTAAACTAATTAAGTTCAAAATAAATTATATTAAATTAACTAAATTTGAACTAATAATTGAGAAATTAAATTATTTTAGTGTAAAAAATTTAGTGTTTTGGGTGTAATGAGTTAAGATGAATAAAATTTGGTATGAATATGCTAAGAATATTCATTTTGATGTGATATTTTGAGGAAGAAATTTGTTATTTTGGTATAATGTGGTTGAGATGCTCTAAATATTTTATTAATCAAAGATTAATCACTTTAATGTATATGTATTTTATACATACTAGTTTTTTTTTCTGCTCGATGCGCAAAAAAATAAGGCACCCAATATTAGTACTTTATATTAAAATTTATATTTATTTAGTTTTTAAATATTTAAATTATTGTAAATAATAATAATAATAATAATAATGTCAAACATTTTTTATAAATTTGATATTTATTTGTTAGAAATAAACTAACATATAATTCCAATATATAATGTGTGTTATTATTATTATTATTATTATTATTATTATTAATTATTATTATTATTATATTATTATTATTATTTATTATTATTATTATTATTATTTTATATTATTGAAATATAAGAAAATATGGTGGATGCATATGTGTGGTAACAATAGTGGAAAAGATAACGGAAGTTAAATGGTAAGAGTTTGTTTGTCAAAAAATATTGTATAGTGCAACTTTTATAGCATAATGTCTAAAAAAATTAACGAAAAAACGGACATAAATTAAGGGTATAGCCTTCATTTACACGTATTATGTTTTTAGATATTATAAACCAAATGTTGTCAAGAGATAAGAGTCAACCCTCAAGTCAACAAGTTGAATCTGTCCACATCACTCAACCTCCATAACCAACTCTGTTAATTCAATTGGCTTCAGTTGTAATAGTTTAAAACCTTTCCCTTTCACTATTTTTAGAGATAGAACATTCAATTCAGAGTGTACAGACACAGATAGATGAGAGTTTGAGTTTTTGCATACATCAATCAATTTTTCCAGTTTCCTTTCTCCAATTTCTTGAACTGTTTCTCCCTTCTCGACATGGTATCAGAGCAGTGATGGCTTGGAGACCACCAATTGCGAATATGGGTTATGCAAGCAGGTTCAAATCAAGCAGAAGGAAAACCAGAACCAAGCTGGTTCATCTGGTGCGAATCAAAACCGCCCAAATCCTATTCTAAATCCAGCTTCGACTCTGATTGGGAGTTTCGACCGGAACGACCTGACGAATCCTCTTCACATTCATCCGAACGAAAGCCAACCCTACAGCTTGTGACAGTGCAGCTAGAAGGAAGTCTAATTACCATTTTTGGGCTAGAGCTATGGAGATGGCTTTGATGTCCAAGAACAAAATGCCTTTGTAAGAGGACATGTGGTTGTTTCGAGCAAGCTCGATCCAAGATATTATTACTGGGAGCGCTAAAACACGATGGTCTTGTCATGGATACTTAGGGTTGTCTCTTCCAATTATAGCTCGAAGTGTTCTTTGGATCAATATTGCTGAAGGAGTGTGGAAAGACCTGAAAAAGCGCTTCAGCCAGCAGGATATATTCAGAATTGCTTAAATCCATCACAGATTTATCAAACGAAGCAAGGTAACTCTACCATAAATGAGTATTTTACACAATTGAAATTTACTGTGGGATGAACTTCTTGTTCTTAGACCTATTCCTGGCTGTGAATGCTCTACTGTTGTGAATGTGGAAACAAACTATCTGAAAAAGTGAAGGTACATTTAGAGAATGATATGTTGTCTGTCTTCCTAACTATAGTTTGAATGATAATTACATTAACACCAAGCATCAAATCATGCTGATGAAACCCCTCACAAATGTTGGTGAAGCTTTTTCTATGATTTTACAACAAGAGAGGCAAGTACAATCTAGTGTTCTGGAGATGATATTACAGGGGCAAATGTTTTCTTTACAAAAGCAGATGATGGCGTAAGAGAACCTTCTATAATTAGAAGTAGAAACTGTATGTAGTTATTGTGGTTATACAGGGCACCACTGTGGAGAAGTGCTACAAAAGCATGGTTATCCTCCAGGTTGGAAGCCAAAAAAACAAACGGTGGGGGTCTTCAATCAAGTCCAGAGTTCTGTACAAGTTACTGAAAGTCCAAGGACTAATTCATCCTTCACTCAAGAGGACTACAGAAGATTTTTGGAGTTCATGCAACAACAAGAGAGTCAGGGCTAATACTCCCCTTGATCCCACCCCACAGGCCAATACTATAGCAGCCAAATTCATCCCCAATGCTCAGCATGAAGGTAAAACATCTAATACTAACACCAGTTTAGCTAAGCCTGAATCGGTTTGGATCATTGATAGTGGTGCTACACACCATATTGTTTGTAGCATCATTTACTTCACACATCCAAGAAAGTACAAGGAATCTATGTAGATCTACCAAATGGACATCAGGAAGAGGTCTCACACATTGGGACTGTCCACCTATCTACTGATTTTGATTTTGCAGAATGTATTGTGTGTCCCCATCTTCCATTATAATCTGATCTCCTTGGGAGACCTTATGAAGGAGTCTAATTGTAGCACACTCTTCCATACTAATCAGTATGTTATACATGATCAACATGGGAAGATGATTGGTATGGCTAAGCTGGAGAAGGGTCTCTATCACCTTGTTTTCATGTTCTCACTCAATGTAAACCTGCTGTTTTTCCTATAGTCAATGCTTGTAACATCTAGCATGCTAGACTAGGACATGCTTCTGAAGGAAAAATAAGTGTTCTGCATACTCTAGATAATAAAGTTTGTAATGATAAACCTACAGTTTCTGAAAGTTGTCATTTGGCTAAGCAAAGAGATTACTTTTCCAGCCTAGTTCTTCTATTTCAAATAACTGTTTTGATATGATTCATGTTGGTATATGGGGACCATATCATCTTCCATATCTATGGTCATCAGTATTTCCTAACCTTGGTAGATAACCACAGCAAAATCACTTGGGTATATCTCATGAAGAAGAGAGTGAAGTAAGGCAGATTATGCAGTGTTTCTGTGAGCTTGTCAATACTCAGTTTGGGGAGAACATCAAGTGTGTGAGGTCTGATAATGGGAAAGAATTCATGATGGAAGAATTCTATCAAAAGAATGGAATTGTTCACCAAACGTCATGTGTCTATACCCATCAGCAGAACAGTATTGCGAAAAGAAAACATGGCACATCTATCTATGGCAAGAGCTTTGAGGTTTCAAGATAGTCTACCTGAGGAGTTCTAGGCTGACTGTATTATTCATGCAATATACTTGATAAATAGGCTCCCTTCTGCAGCCTTATGTAATTAGATTCCATACCAGATAATGTTTAATAAAGTTCTACAATATCAACACCTTAGAGTGTTTGGATGCATGGCATTTGCTGCTGTTCCTAACTGTCAAAGGGACAAGTTCTCTCCAAAGGCTAGGAGAAGTATTAATATACTCCACAACTCTGAATAAATCACAAGAATGTTAAATCACATGCATATAAATAATGAATATTAGTTACTCTATAAATTTTCCAACATTATATGTAAGAAAAATGACATAATTTTTTTTAGTTATACTCTACACACATATTTAATCCCCTCAATTATTGTCTTATTTATCTTTGATTTTTTATTTTGTTGTATTTATTCTTTGATTTTCTAGTTTTATTTTTCGGAGTGATTCTTATTTTGGTTACTTTTTGTTAATATTTTCACTAGATATTATTTGTTGATGAAGAATTGATTCAATTCAGAATACGTTAAACGGATGAAATGGTAATGGATAATATATGTTATTGACATTTTTTTTTGGTGTGTAGTAAAATTATTATATTATTGTTATGTTAATTATTTTGTTCCCTTAACTAATTTAATAATGTTAGTTTATATAATTGTTTTATGTTCCTTATCTTGAAACAAAAATAAAGTGTCGTTATGTCTTTTTTGTTTATGTTATGTAGGTCTCAATAATGGTGATATTTGGGTGTTCATGTATTTTGATTGTTGATTTTTAGTATTTTTTTTGTGATTTAATGATTGTTTCCTTATTTATCCCTCCGTATTTATTATTTTAGTATTCGTTCTCTTATAGATTAGTAACCTATTGATAACCTTAAATCAATTATATGAAAACTTAGTAACGAATATTCCGTTAACATATTTATTAACTTTACGGTACTCAAGTTAAATTTCTATATAGTGAATAATGAATTCCAGTTTTTTTTTTGTATTAGATTCAAGAATAGTTATATTTTTGAAAGGAGGTCTTTATTTCGACTCCATCCAAATTTGAGAGTTGTATAATTGTAAAACATATATTAACTATATTGTTTAAATTTGTTTTAGAGTATATTATATTTTTTATATTATTATTTATATATATTTATATCAATATATATCTGTTATCGTTATTATTTTATTATTATAGCTCTATACTATATATATTCATTAATTTTTTATACATTAATTGAATAAGCTATTCAAAAGATGATACAATTGTCAGATTGATACCTTTATGATATTATATCTGTTGATTTTTTACTGCATTTAAAAAAAAAATTAGGTAAGTTTTTTATTTTTCGTTTATATTATGATTATTTATTTTTTATCTATTCTAGTAACATATACTTTACTTATTTTTCCAATTATATCTTTTTTGCGATTATTGGCATGATTTTATTGTTGTTTTATTGGTATTAATTATTTTTGTGTTGTATTTTTTTTTATTATATATTGGTACAAGTGGTACATTATACGTTTTAAATATTTTTATGTTATCTATTCATTTTTAACCGGTTACAAAATTGTTTCTTTTACATTCATTTATCAGTGCATGATTTTTATACTACATAATTTGTTTGTTTTGATTCTATAAATTGAAATTATAACCTTGTGTACTTTAAAACTGATATTGACTACTTTTCCAAAGGAATTTGACAATATTGACATCCCACTTATTTTTTTGTGACTCCATTTGTAGATATCTCATTATTCATCGTTACTCATTATTTAATTGTTATTTATTATATTATAATTCTTATTTATTATTATTATTATATTATTTTATTATTATTATTATTATTATTATCTAGAATCATATGTTAAATATCTAGAATCTAAATAAATCTAAGATTTTAATATAAAGTACTAATATTGGGCATCTATTTTTGCGCATTATGCATAGAAAATACTAGTGTTAAAATAAACGTCAAAAGAAAAATGTGAAGGGTAAAATCGAAAGAAATGCAAAGGAACAATACAAATAACACAAAGAACAAAATACTTAATGGATTAACACAATTTACATTCCAATTAAAGACTAAAATAATCAACTCTTATTAAATTTTAGATTATATTAGTTCTAAATATATTTGTATGCACCATCTATGGTGGATGAAAATTTGCACAAACATTTATTTAAATGCGTCGTGACATGAGAGAAAAGTATAGCCTCTAGCATGACCTTCGTGTCCCCTTAATTTTCGGCCAAAATGGAGACTCTCAGCAACCTCATGTCACAAACCTACGAATTTATGCTAAGAATCCCTACGAATGCTCAACCAGCCTATTTTTTGAACATCAAAACATAAACTTCCTTAACCATCAACGAGTGTTTGTTAAATAGCTGTTAATGGATTAAGTTAGTCAATTTGACTAATTGATAGCATTAGTTAGTTGATGTAAATTAGCTGTTAGCTGATTGAGTTAATGAATTTAACTAGTTGATAGCATTAAGTGATTGTGGTAAATTAACTGTTAGCTGATAGGTGATTACATGCAAAATGACTTTCTCAAAAAACTTATTAAAAAATTTGTTTGAATTTTAGCGTTTTGGAGCAATAAACTGTTGCAAAAAGCTAATTAATGAAACACTCATTTGGAGCAAGTATAGGAACTTGCGATAGATACTCTATCTCTAGTTTGGTCTATGGTTTCTCCCCTCCTAGGGTTTTTGTTGTTCTTCTTGATCTTCTTCCGATTGATTAGCTAGTTTCCTATGTTCGTTTAGCTTGTTCCAACGTCTACATGGCTATGTCTACGGTAGGTGGATGGGGCCGTAGCAGGTTTGACGGCACGTTAGGAGGATTTGGTTCCAGAGGAGGATGTGGTTGGGGTTCGGGAAGGAGAGGAGGAGACCTGGGTGATTGTTAGCCGATTCTTGACTGAGAAGAGCGTGAAGGTGGAGTATATGCATCAGGTTATGACTTCGGGTTGGTGACCTATATGAGGGGTGTTTAGATTGCTGAGATTCAACCGAACCTTTTCATGTTCGTCTTCTACCATAAAACTGATATGCAGTACGTGTTGGAGGAGGGGCCTTAAGAGTAGTACGTTGATGTGCACACAAGTCACCGATGGTGTCCTCCCGGCTGATGTGGTCCTTGATTCTATCGACCTTTGGGTGAAACTTCATGATTTTCCGCTAGGCTACACCTCGGACCTAATATTGGAACAGATCGGGAACTTCATCAGAATGTTCATCAAGTGTGACGAGAGGTTCGCCGGTGCTCCGTGGCGATCATTTTATCTTGTCCGTGTCTCCATCCCTATTGCACTGTCGATTAAGCATCGCATGAAGCTTGTTAAAAGCGATAAGTCCAACTGTTGGGTGAATTTTAAATATGAAAGGTTCCATACCTTTTGCTTCTATTGTGGCATGATGGGTCACACATATAAACTTTTTATTAAGGCGAGGGTGTAACACCCCGTGTTATGGCCTTCAACCCTGAATTAATTATTTAATTTAATCCCTAATAATATATTAAATATGATGTTAGGTTTTCCCTTAATTAATTAATAGGGGTCCACCATTGAACCGTGGACCTTGCCTAAATTAGGAGGCTTAAGCCTATTAGGAATAAGAAAGTAACATTTTACTTATTCAGACTTAATTAGGAATCCTAGACCTAGTGTATCTATTAGGAATAAAAGGAAGTACCTTTTTACTATTCGATTATGATTAGGATTCCGCTTTAAATAATATCGTCCAATGTGGACTAATGGACCCTTATAATCCCTAAAAACAAGCTCTAGTCCCATAAGGAATAGAATTAGTAAACTCATACCATTCAGGCCCTAATTGGAGTCTTAAATACCTTATAAATTTAGGGAACTTAGGAGGACCTTTTAGAATTCCTACCACATAATCTCTCACATCCAAAGAGTTCTAAGAATTCCTAGGGAAATCAAGAAAAAGCAAGAAAGCTTAAAAAGAAAGATCCTTCATAGCCAAGGATTAATTAAGGCGAAGAGGTAACCCATTGTCTCAACAAAACCTTTATTTTCATAGTTATGATTCCCTTTTAGGGTTTCCCCATGAATATTGGATTGGCGAGATTGGTGGATGGGTATTAATGTTGATATGATCCGTTGAGGTCTTGAAATATGATATCGGGAGTTTCTTGCATAATTATGTGTTCTTGATGATTAATTGGGATTCCTTGATAATTATGTGTTGTCCTTGATAATTGTGTGTTAATTCTTGATGCTTACAATATTTACTCTTACCGAATCTTGTAATTAGAGGCGAATGTTATTCTTGTTTTTGATATAAAAGTGATTAAAACCCTAGGTTGTATCGTATGGATATTATTCTTGGACTATTCGGGTGGGTGGAAATCGCATGTTTGGGGTGTTGATTTTCTTTAGAAAAAGCAATGATAGGTTATGTGCCGTCGTTTCTCGTATTTGATCCGTTAATTGCTTACGGTGTTGTTGATTAATTGCATTGTAAGTGTCTAAAGCATTGGTTTCGGGTTCCAACGGTTCCCGGGGCGAATTTTTGTGTGTTAGGGTCAAGTGGGGGGATCAGTGGACGACCCGCCACCTCACCCACGGCCGGAGCAGCCTCACCGTCAGGGTTTGCAGCCGGCGGGAGCGAGCAGACTGCCGCCGGCACCCGCTGCCCAGAATAGTGAATCCGGCGGTGGCCCTCACCCACCGGCTACACCGCTCGAAAATTGTACACCACACCGGGACTTCACCGGTTTTCCACGTTGATGTTTCCGGCGATCCCCATGGTAATTTATTTTGTATTCCGTTTGTTTGCCTATGTCTATTGATGTTCGGGTACGTTTGTTAGTGTTGTTTTCATATATTATGTAGTTGTGTAGTGTCCTAAGTGTGAATGGATGGCCTATGGGGTTTATATGGAGGATCATGAGTTTTATGTTACCCACTTCTAATGGCATGGTGGGTGTCTGGTGGATGTGTAATTCGGTGGATGTATAGGTATTGAGCTGCGGTGTATATGCTGCTTGTTGGTCAGATTGATACTCTGGGCTGCGGTCCTCCGTTTGGGTTGCGATCAAGAACGTTTCTATTACGAGCCTGCAGGTTCATCCTTTTTTCCTGGATTGCGGTCAGATTGACACTTCTCTTGGGCGCGTCCACTGTTTTGGTATCGACAAAACCACTATGATGGAGCTGCTGGATTCATCGCGTCGAGTTGGCGATCGACCCCTCCGGTGTTGCGATACGGGGCAAAGTTGCTGCGTGGCTGGTGGATCAGAGCTATAATGCGACTGACCCTCATGTATGGGCATGCCGATTGGTCCTGTGGCGCCAACAAAGTGCGCTATGTGTTGATGATAATGGATGAGGTTGGGACTATGGAGTGCGTTGGGGGATGTGACTAGGGACTTGTGTTGGTGCTTATGTTGGGTTTAATGAGTATTGTTTATGCTTGCCTTATCACCTTTATATGTTGTGCAACTGCATTATGCTTGTTATAACTGCTGCTAGTGTCTGGCCTTAATCTGTCGAGTCATCCCGGTTTTAAACTAGAGTCGTAGGATATATCTTCATACTCAAAATGGTTTCGTATATCTATAATATCATTACTTCATTCTTACTTGTATGTATGCTGGGATTGGTATATAATAACGCTTGATTCATTAATGCTTAAGTTCCGGCACCGTGAGCGTCGATATAACGGAAGACAATACCTCTTCGCCATGAATAGGGGAATTATAATGATATTGGTCTTTATGTAGGAGCACAGATGTTGGTAACGTGATCCAATCGGGGGCGCGCTAGAAATTTGGGTATAGTAGTAGATAGGTTTTCTTTTTTGGGGTATACAAATGGAAGAAATACGAAGAATTATCATCTAGGCAGATGAACACGCTTGGCCACTGTTCTGTATCAACCTATATTTTACTGTTAGAGAATCTACTGTAGGACAGTGTATAAGTAGATTTTAGCATAGTGAAAAATGTCGGCTATAGAAGAGTATAACATACGAGTTCGCAACAAGCTGGTTCAAGGGACGGTAGGCATAGCAGCTCGCTCCTGATAACTGCTTAGAAAGTCTCATGGGGTTAATATTTGTGGGAACTTTATACATAAAGATTTCATAATAGTCGGTATGGGTCAATTTGCGTAAGTTTGGAAATAAAGCTTGAAATCTGGTACGGTGTTATCAAAGTTTAGATGGTAATCAAGTTGTAGTATTGGAGACACCCACTAAAGGATTTAGACATCATATCAATGACCGGAAACTTTACAATATAGTGGTAACATTATGGTTTGGCAACATATTCTATATGTATCTGTAGTTGGTCATTATAAGACATCCTATGGAACTGTCAAGGATAGTCTGGATCTAGGTGTAACGCTGCTACAGGTAGTGTATTGATAGAACAAATATGTTACATTTAAGCTGCTCAATTTTATGTATAACACTCTACCGCCTGTTAACATTTTATCAATATCACCCTACATATCCATTTAATTGATCTCTCTCCCTCCCTGTAGGGTTGAAACTTATCGAAAAACTAAAGCGCTGTAAAGAGGAATTGCCCAGCATTTCTCGGACCTCCCCTAAGTCATACTAAGGGACTCATAATAATTGTAGAATAGTCCTGTACGCACCCTGCAGACACTGGCTATTAGGTCAAAGCTCACCTATACTAAGAGACAGTCAAGGACCCACACTCCTCGCAGAACGAATCCGAACCTTCAACACATCCTTGGTTAATGGGATGCCCAGGGGAGCACCGGCGTAGAGATAGCCTCGTCGAAAGACACGGAGGCTGACCTTTGATAAATCCAAAATATATAACGACCACTATCACTGCCTAAGCTGGGCATTACAACTATTCTGGGGTCTCCATACTTGTTAGGAGTTAGCACGTTAGTGGTGTGTTAAGGACGATTCCACCCCGCACTGTCTTTTTTAAGGGCAACCACGTACAAGAAAATCTCCCATACCCTAACTAACCCTCCGGATTGATAACGGTCATAACGCATGATTCTCATCTCTAATGTTCTGTTGGTTAGTGACGAAAAAGTGGACAGCGTCACGACCATCACATATAGGGTCAGACAGATTTCCTCACCACCCCACTTAATCCGCTATCATCACTTGTGTATGAACAAAGAGTAGACATACTCTGTTAAGTCTTGAATGTAAAAAATAGGATCCGAACCCTCGATCAACAATAATCGCTTTATACACGCAGTAAATGTAGAATCAGACGTCTATAAGTCATGTGAACGTCGAGCAGTGTGGGTGTGATGATGCGTATAGCGTTCGTTTTCTAACATACTTTCTGGACAAATTTGAGCTGGCTGTATATATTCATCTGGTATAATACAAATTGGAGTGTATCTTTCCCAACATATCCACAAACCAATGTATATGTGTGTCATCCACCGTATAGGTGAATATTGAATGGAAGTAACACCTAGAGACGGAAAAGATCTTACGGGTTGTAGGGCGAGTGTCTGTATGAGTGCGCTGTGACCAAATGGATAGATAAATCTCAATCTGATGGGATAATTATGTGGTGCTTACCAATATCGGTACAAACAAGTGTGGTCTACTACCGTCTAAATTAGAATAGCATCTAGACCCATAGAGCAATCAGAAGATTTGACGAATCCTGCCTGAAGACTAAGTACTCGCAGATAATTTCCTAGCACGTGTAAGAGCAACTACAGGTCCCACCGACGGTAAAACTGGACCAAAGCGTGTGAGGAGACTTCTAGTGGTCGAAGGCTCCATTCATGATGCTTGTGAAAAGACCCGAAAGCATATGATGTGGGTACAGATGGAACCTCGTTTCAGCTCTCTAACAGCACAACTATACACAACGTAATGTTCGTGTAGATTATCTCTCGTATACTCGAACAGCACAAAGATAAGCTTTCTGTAACGACATGTATGGATGTCTGGCTAGGTAAACAACTCGATCACGATCAGTAAGAAGTAATCGAAGTGGGAAGGGCGGCTCCCTGCATACATGCTACTGACGAAATCTGTTTGAGATACATAAGTAAACGTAAAGTATGCGGTACTAAAAAGGTGATCCAGCTCGGAGACTGGTGATTTATATGACCATATATCTGAATTGTCGCAATGTAATGTAGGACAGTATATTAAGGCTTTCCGTTACTGAGCGTCAATTCAGTGTTCACCTTTCCTAATCGTTGGGGCTCGTAACGTAAGCTGGTACCATCTGCCCTGTAGATATAAAGAAGCGAGCTCTTCGGAGACAATTATTCTCTTTTCCATCAGCTTGGCTCTCTGCTTCTTTACCTGGACAAGATAAATGAGTATTAGACAAAGCTGTGCAAAACGAGACTGACGGCCCCATCGAGAAAAATGTAAGTTTCACCTATCAACAGACTAGAAACTCGATACCAGTGGCTAAATCAACACGGGATGTGACTTATTTGATAGAATCCTGCGATACCACACACGCGAACCTTGTTCCTTGAATGGTTATATAATTAAGGACACACGCGTTGTGTGGAGATATCAATAGCCGTGAATGGCAAGCAGGTCGACCCAAAATGTCAACAAGTCTAGACTGGAAGTCCTCACTCTCAAAGGGCAGTCATCAAATGATCCCATAGGTAAGGAATAAGGTTAGCACTTCACGGACGCCAACTATCGGTATTCATCTAGATACTCAAGGATTATACAACCAAATAGCGGATTGGACAAGCCGTCTCAAGTTATGAATCACTCTCATCCATTATAGGTAGCTTAGCATATATTTTGTACTCAATAACAACTTGATAATTCAGTTATAACAGCGAATCAACATTGGTATCATATCGCTCAAACATTTTAGTTTATTTGTTGTGTGCTTGCGACCATAATAATGTTATCGGGTATGTTTATAAATATTAACACAAAATTGTATTGCTTCAGAGTATGAGTACAAGTGTTAGAGCGTGTACTCTACTCTCATAGGGGTTTGACTTTTATACTACAAAATATAACAGTTACATAATAATAGCAACAACTTCCTAATAATAACAATGATTCTCCTCAATAAGTGTCATGGTCAAATCGGGAGAAGTCAGTGGCCAATTTTTTTATTTAATTTTTTTTTTTTTCTGAATAGGATTTCACATAAGATTCCATGTAAGTAAAGTTAACTAATTACCTTTTGTAATTGCATTCAAAAAAAAAAAAAATTACCTTTTTAACATGTTAAACATGTTATTGAACAATTTTAAAAATTTTAAGGGTCTATAGTTGGAGGAAATATTTGACCCATCTCTTTAAGTTTTTAAAAATCAAACTATACATAAGGACTTCCTCAAAGGCAACTATAATTATTTGTTGAAAAATGCTTTTATTGCGCCTCTTAATATTGTCACCTTTATATTTTTTCTTATGATGTGATATCCATTTATTGGGTCCATGTATACTATACAGGCAGGCTTTTAACATCGGCTAAAATTCGACGTTGTTCTCGGTAACTGTTGTAAATAATAATTATTACGTGGCTATTTAAATAACACGAACGTCTTTAATATATTAACTACGTACGTATAGTACATAGTATATACTATATTAATATACTTCTATATAATATATATATATATATAGATATAACTATACTACTAATATAGTGTAGGTTTATTTTATAATTTAATTATTAAATATCCTAAACGTCGGCTATCTAATAAAAAGCCGACATTGTAGCCTATTTTCTTTTTTAAATATACAGTTACAACGTCGGCTATTACTAATATAGCCGCGTTGTAAATGTTCTTTATTTTTTTTTTAAATATTATACAACGTCGGCTATACCAAATAGTGGAGGTTGTAAAGATTTTTTTTTTAATAATAATACAAATTGGCTATTTAATGCCGAGTATGTTTTTTTTAATATCAGTTGTATTATCATTTATATTTCAAACAGCTCATATTATCACAATCCATTCAACACCCGTGGTCAATTTATTGGCATCAGCATCCAAAATATGTAGAATCTATATTTATATCTCACTACAAGTAATAAAGTACTAAATCTCACATTTAATACTATAACTATAAAGTTTAAGTTATCAACCTTAAAGATGCAATTAGTTATTCACATATTTAACATACATCAAATAAGAGTCAGCCATACATCTCTAATTGATCATTTCTTGTTGAAGTGTTAGCTCGTCCCACTCTCTCAACAATCTACAAGTTGGTAATTAATAAATAATTCAAGTACTAGCATTTTTAAAATTGAATGGATTGTTGTAAATATATTAGAATAATTGGATTGATAAATATATTACTTAATAGTGCAATTAAGGTATGTATTTGGATCGTTTATATGTTTTTTATGTATATTAATTTCCTCACATTAATAGCTAGATAATGTATGATGATCGCATGCCGGTGATGTAACTTTGGAGATTTTTATTTATCATTGTTTAGTACTTTTTAAATTAGTCAAATGGCTCGTTTCTACACTCAGTTATAAAAATGATTGATATCCTAATTTATTTGTATGCAAAAATATTTTTTTGTCTAGATATACTGAAGCAATTTTGGCCATTAATTAAAAAAAAATATAATATCAAAATTGTATTTACTACTATTGAAACCTTTTTGAAACAACATTGGTAGTACAACAAATCTTGTCTAGTCTTCGTCTAGAGATTAACCGAGTTAGTCAAAAGGATGGGAGCTTGGGTGAATATATAATGGTGTAGAATTATCAGTCATTTAGTGATCCTTTTATATTTTCCGTCATTAGTAATATGAATTCTGTTTCAGGCATATTATTTTATTATTTTTAGTCAATTTAGAATATTAGATGGCATTGATATTTTTACCTAATTTCTGTCCAGTTTTATTGATGAATGTAGAATATTTCTTATTGAAGATATTTTTCGTTGTAGTTTTTAATTATTTTACTATTGTTTAAAAATCATGGCATTTACTATTGATCGATGTAGAATATATTATTGAATATTTCTGTCACAAGTTTTTATTCTGTTCATTTTTAATTAATGCAATGATTCTGTTCAATTATTATTTTTTCACTATTTCAATATGGATATTTTTTATTGTAGTCAATTATTATATATTCACTTCCTTTCTATAATTCAGTCATTTAAGTAATATCAGATTATTTTTAGGCAATTATTCTTTTTTTATTTCCAGTAAATAGTCAATTAGATATATCGATGCAATGATACTTATTTACTATCGACGCATTTTTTAATTGATGATGTAGAATATTTTTGTTTGAAATAATTTGATGTTCACGCTTTTAGTATTACTTTTACTATTGTTTAAAATATGTTCTTTAACTATTGATGATTTAGAATATTATTATTTGAATATTATTTTCATTTTTATTTACTTTTAGTTGATGATGTAGAATATTATTTATTGAATATTTTCGGCATTTCATTTTTATTCTGTTCCATTGTAAAATTGGTGAAAGGTTATGATCATACATTGTGATTGATTTACTCTACTATTAACTATTATAATGAAAAATTAAATGCATAATCTGTACATTTTCTTTGTCCATTTTAGTCCAATTATGGA
>VALG01002859.1:24613-40013 GCA_009835305.1 Ipomoea purpurea
TCACCGAAGACGAGGCAGGGGAGGGGTATCCATATCTCTATCCCTTTCCATGTTTGAGTGGGGATCAGGGAATTCCCATGAAGTCGAGACGAAAATGCCATTTTAGTTGCAGGAATGGGATAGTTTGTAATATGAATTTTATGACCCATTTGTTGAAAACAGTGAAAAATGAGTTTTTCAACAACCTAAAGAAATTGACTAGAATCATGAACATATTTAAGCAAGGTAAATTTGCGGAGAGTATAATAAGTTAAAGGTTTATGGTTGTCCATTAATAAGTTAGGGTTTATGGACATGAGAGTATAATAAGTTAGGGTTTATGGACATATTTAAGCAAGGTAAATTTGCGGAGAGTATAATAAGTTAGGGTTTATGGTTGTCCATTGCAAGAAGACCAATGAAAGTGCTCCATCTCAACTAAAAGTTCTGCAGGGCGTTGAGATTTAAACCTATGACCTTTGACATGATTTTGATATCAAATTGAAGCATGTGCTTCATTTCAACTAAAAGCCTAAGTTGATAGTTGAATTGCACATTAATGGTTATATGCTCAACAAAGACAACAGTCAAAGAAAGACGAAAATATGCATGTAAAATAGGTAATAGAAAAACAAAAACAAAAAAAAAAACAAAAAAAAAAACAAATGATTTTTGATTATATTTGAATGGAAACGTCACCTAAATTAATTGAACTTAATGTCTCTATTGCGATTCAAACATGTGACTTTCATTTGGAGGAACCACATTATGCCGCTTCATCATAAGGTTTTTGACTAGCAGCCTTAAACAAAGTTAAGAATCAAAATTAGAAGTGAGATAATAGTTAAAAGCATCATATGATCAAAAGAACACAAAATTCATTATTCCAATCACTAAAAATAAGAGGCAAGGTCCTGGGGTTCTTGACGGACAAAATTCTAAACCGTGTGCACAGTTGAAATACGAGGTTTTTGTCACGAGCCGATCGCGAAGTCCTTTTGAAGAATGTTTTGCAGGGTATGCCATGCTATGCTATGATGGTCTTTTTGCTTTCGGTTAGTCTGTGTAAAAAGATTGAGGTTGTTGTAAACCGATACTAGTGGAGTGGGACAGTGAATAATGCTAGGGGGTTGCGTTGGCGTGCGTGGAATGGGCTGTGTGCCCCGAAGGCGAAGGGCGGGCTAGGGTTCAGGAGGCTGAGAGAGACGAATTTAGCGCTTTTGGGGAAGCAAGCTTGCCGTCTGTTAACTCGTCCAGGGAGGTAAAAATGTGTTATTAAATTTACATTTATGTGTATATTATTTTAGCTTTATTAATCTTTTAATTATATGTACAGTTAATGCCTTCTAACCCATGTTTGCTACAATACAAAATATATTGAAGGCAAAGGATCACCTGATGGGTAATGACTTGGAAGGCTGTGTCTAATGAGTACAAGAATCATACTTTGAAGAACATTTAGGGAAATTCATCGATAGTTGTTTTGAAATAGTGTGGTTCATTCTTGAAGCAAAATGGTTATTAATTATTTAAGTATCTTTGTCCAATGCATCTTATGATGATATTGCATATATTTGTAATTTTTTATATTTGTAATGTACATGAAATTTTTCAAGTGGGAACTATACCATGGTAAGCAGTCAATGTACATAAACGTTTTAACATCAGCCAGGCACAACGCTATACAGGATATGGTTCAAACAGAATCAACAAGAATCCGACCTATCATCTGAGAAGCAGATTTTTTACAGTAAGATACATGGCGCATTTGCGAGTAGCTATTGGAAGGCCTGAAGTGAAAGCAAATCTGAACAACAACGCTAAAAATAGGATGAGTGAGGTATCCAGGACCTGTACGGGATGTTCCGACATATCCAGAGGACTAAGATCATCTATTAGCAATTTCCCACATGGTAATAAGCATTTAACACAAACAATTTTTATGTGTTTTATATGCCCCTTTGCCTTATCCTCTCAGAATGGATAGACGCGTGCACACGTTATGTAGCCATTTAATGTTGCGTTCTTAAATATGATCAGGCATCACCTTCAGAAAAGGAGACTCCTGATCCCTGTTGTGAGTTGCTTTAAACACTAACACACCAGAAAAAGACCGCCAATGGGCTATTAGCATCATATTTCACGACTACATCCGGGATGACGCTCGCACCACAAAATCTCTATCACGCTCGCCTTTATTGGGAATTAAACCAAACACAGGCCTCTCTCTACGATATTGAGCCTATTGAGGTTAATAAAAAGGCTTTTCAGCAGCATTCTGCCGTTTAATTCTATAATGCAAGGGTTTTCATCGTCCAATTGTCTTATAACTGTAGTAGTGTTACTGCTTTTAATTAGTACTACAACTCTCCGGCTATCAATCCACGGGTACGGTGGCGTGATGCTGCAATGCAAGAGGCGGAGGGTCACTGAGCACAAATATAGACATGGGGGGTTCATCACAGACTTTTAGTTGCTGTAAGTTAGTATGTATGGACAGGGCTATAACATAAATACCAGCGTATTAATATGGCTAGGAACTTAGCTCAGTGCTCTGCATTATTATCAACCGGAACACCAGTTGTATGGTTTCGCAATTCTGCTACTAAAGCTTGCCTACCGTCACAAGCTTCAACAAAGAGGCATGAAACGCATATCTAAGATATTCGTAAGACCATCACATGTGGATAGAACCTGAGGGGCGAGCGAGATGATGCAGTTCGTATTATAGCGGGTAGCAAAGACCTGAAATAACAACGAGATCGGTGAGACTGCGGTGAAGTCTAATCTACTTAATGTCCAGAAGATGCGACCAAATGAGGTTCACAATGCAAGTCAAAATGCCAGCTTGAAAGATCTCCTAAAACGCAGGAGTCATTCCAAACTGGTCACCGCCAGACTGATTGCTCCAAAGTGTATAACACTATACCAACGCTTGCCGTTGCTGTCTTCATCGTCGCAATGCAACCCAGCAGTCTTCACCATACACCAGAAGCTCACACACATGAACAAAGCATCAACACCACTCAGGACTAAGTCGCATATGATGATGTAAAGCAGGACGCCCAATGAATGGTAGCAACTAGATAGAAATTAAATTAGGTCTGGATAGGTAGACAGGAGATGTAGTACCCTATTTTCCTCCGGGTACTAGTAGGTACTAAGGGACCTGACACCACTGAAACGATAACTTTATCCTCAACAAGCACATATCGGCCAGTGCTTTTATGGTATTGTCTCTTAATTCTCCTTTGATGCTGTTAGGACACGTAACTGCGCTACTTGTTCGATATTTTTCCCTAGAAATACCATGAATATCAGGTTGGTACATAAAGAAAAACAGCATACCCCGATTGACCAGTAAAACTGCGTCCCTTATAATATGAGGAAATAGTGTGGAGCCAGACACGATTCGCAGAATCGCTAAGTACAACCCGAAGTTTGACCACATTAATCGTAAGAGGTCACTTCGTTTACAGTCTATCAAGCAATAAAAAACCAAAAGCATACTAGAGAATATGAACTACTGCAAAGCATAAAAACAAATGTGTGAATCCAGTCTCCACATTCAAGCAACATCCCCATTCCAGTGTTCTTTAGGCCATGTTAGAGCTGTCCCGAACACATATCATTTCTGCCTCAACCACATGTAAATGTACAGATCTATTAATTCTAGAACTATTCTATGATCTGAACCCCCACTTGCTGCTTAGAAACGGGCGCTTTCGTACCGCGTTGCTCCGCAATTATGATATTAATCGCAACCTATCTGAAAGCCCAATTAGACGAGTTTTTGACGTGTCCTTTCTAAGACATAAAACAATTAGAGCAGGACACGGTTTCAACTCACCTCCCTAGAGCCTTCATAGTAACAATAAATAATGAATGTGATGCCATTTGAATAGCTTAACAATTGGGGTCAATTGCTTACAGAACCATATATTGCCCCCACCAAAGAAATGACCAGAGACAAGTAAAAGAGTTAGCGACGGATATGACTGCTTTCTCATACTCAGTCTAACTGATGTTCTGGCAGTTACTTGTTTACTTTTAGATTATCACATGGTTCAACACTTCTATTTCATCTTTTACCGAACCCTAAATATAAAAGAATTAGCGTCTATCAACTTCTGTCGATATCAATAATCGATCGGACACGGCTTGAGCATGCGCGTAACGGTTATCTCTAAACCCGTCCGTGCACCAACGAAGAACGAGAGAAGCCGACATGAGACGATCGGGATACGAATAATACCCACGCTAGCTATAAGCAATCGATGGCGCACAACAATCTATCGCCCTGTACATAACGTCCGAAAGTGCCAATTTGATCACTTTAACGTACGGAGTATTTTTTGGTTTTGCTTCGGAGATAGCGTGATTGCCGATTTCCGTCCGCTCACAAAGGTCGAGCTCCCAACAACGTAATTCTTCGTCGTGCATTTTACGTCGTCAGCAATCACTACTTATATCTCTCGGATATCTACCGTCTCGAAAGAGCAAATTTAGCGCCGGATCCATATAGACATCTATCATTGCCTCGCGTCCTCTAGCGGTACCGGAAAAAACAAAATTGTCGCACTACATCATTTTACGAAAGCGAGAATGTTGTCACACCCTTTGTGACGGACAGATCATCCTTAATCCGTCGAAACACCCATTAGCACGTGACTTACTCTATCACTAATTATATTAAAAACTCAGAAAAGAACACAACGTCCCCGTTCGCCTATAATTGCTTAGCTGTTTCTTTTGTGAGGTGCAGTCCAGTTCCGTAAAATGCAGGAGTTAACCCCGGCAGAAGCTCACTACGGTACCCTTTTTAGATGCCCGATGTGAGGACATGCTGCTTGGCCCGCCATCCCCGATCCTACTAATGGGCCCCCCGAAGGGTATTTGGAGTATGGGGTGCAATGATGAATCAAAAGGGGATAGGAAGGGTTGGTAATGCCAAACAACGATAATTGGGAGGGACCCGTGGCTTACTACAACTGAAGATCCATATGTGAGGTCAATGATGCATCCTACAATGGAGGATGCACCGGTTGCGTCATTGTTGACACCGGGAGGAAGTAGATGGGATGAGCATTGTGTCAAGGATATTTTTGACAGCCATGAGGCGCAAGCATTTTAAATATTCCTTTGAGCACAAGAAGGCCTCCAGATGCGTGGGTGTGGTGTAGAGGATTCCAAGGACATTTACACAGTGAAATCCGCATACAGAATGTTGGTTCAGGTAGAGATGCACACAATATGTAGAGTTTTGTGTAAATTACCAATGGAGAAGCTTGTGATTATCGCAACTGCACTGTTCCTTTATCTCCCCAAGGTTATATGTTGCTTTATACTGGCCAGTGAAATGTTTTGACAAGGGTTTTATTGCCGACAATGGGACGCCTTGGCGCATATCAAATAAGTAGTTAGAGCGTCGCTATGTTAATAGCATTGGTCATATGAATGTATGTATGCAGTCGAATCTAGTGGCCCATTGTTCGGGGATTGCCTGCAAGCAGAAAACTATATCCTCTTTGTGTGAGTCCGGACCGCAACATCCAAGAGCTTATGCCGGACTATACGATATCGGCCCAAAGGTTACTATAAGCGACTGTTTTCTTGAAGGTTTGTTAATAATGTACATGGTGTGATGGGGTAGTGACCGCTAATGATTGGCTATGAGCGGTGTGCAAATTGGGTATGAGATAGGGAGGAGAAAGAGAATGATCACCGTTGTCTGGGGAGAGGGGTTGGCTTTTGATTCGCAGCCTTAAAGATAGTGTATGATGTACACATGACCATGCGGATAGTCCCGTTAGTTGCAAGTAGATTTGGCAGGCAATCAAATCTCCGAAAAAGAGCCACGAGAGAGAAATATCACGCGAGGTGGGATATACGAAACGTTGTCTATGTGTGGGAATGTACCGTATCAATTTTCATGTCGCATCTCTACAGAAGATAGTGGTGGTATACTAGAACGCTACGGTGATAGTAAGCTTAGGGATACCTGCTGATTTGAGTGAGTAGGTTCGGTGAAAGCATGAAATAGAGAGTACGGAGCATCCAATCTAAAGTAAAGTATGCCAGAACTCGTAGCCTTGTTGAAAGAGTCTCCTCTTTCTTGTCTTTCTTCTCAAATTAACCTAAGGGAAGCTTCTTCTCGAATAAGTACTATTTGATCACGTTCAAAAGGGATGCACAGCAAAAGCTCATATTAATGAAGGCTTAGGAGGGTGAATTAAACACTGATGCTTCTTTAGACGAGGACCGCAATGATCATTGGGGGTTTAAGTTGGATATTGCGGGGACGACGACGAAGCGTTTCATAGCAGCCAGAGATGGGGTCCAGAAGACCAGGTCAGTATCTGTGGTTAGGCAGATGTGTGGTTCGGAAGGCTCTAACATGGCTAAAGAACACTGGAATGGGGGATCTGATGTGGAGATGGAGCTGTATTTTTATTTTATAGTGTGGTTCCATTTTAGCTCCGTAGATATAGCTATTGTTTGCGTATTTTTGCTTGAATGAGTAGGTACAAAGAAGATGCACCTCTTTAACGTAATTAATTGGTGTGGGCGGTACAATCTAGGTGTTAGATTAAGCGATCTGCGAATCGAGGGCCACACTATTTCTAGTGTGACACGCCGATGCTATGCGTTTAGTGCATCGGGTATCCAAAGGGGGATCTACTTTGTGTTTATGGTACCTATAAGACATAAACCTGATTTATGGCTTTCTAGGAACCAACGAACAAGGATCATGCACGAAGTGCGGCGGACGCTACTAGTAGAGGCTAAAGTATGAGATAACCACTGCCGCGACTGTCCCTCTTGAATGAGAGGCTTAAATAGGGTGGCATGTCGAAGTTACTCCGGGCTAAATAGAGAGGCTACACGTGCCATCTAACATATAGACGGCCACTATCATTCTGTTGGTACAATTCTTGGCGCGTATCTTCCCTATTATCGCGTTGGGACAGAAACAGATTCGCTTTGCATCTCATCTCATCTGCAGTCCCTTCATAGAAGTGCAGGTGTCAGAAGCATGCTCGTGAGAGCAGTTGCATGACATTGACTTCGGGCAAGCTCTTGAGTCCCGGCTTGGGTGCAAATGTATGTTGCCGTCCTGTGGCTGGCAGAGGAGGGCGGTTGCTGCTGGCTGCTGCTGTGATTTGCTGCGTGGAGTTGAGAAGCGGGTCTCGTTGTGTGTGTCGTTGATCTGAGTGAGACCCGCTCGGTTGAGAATAGAAAGGGCCGGCTTTTGAGATCGGCGAAGTCGATGTATAATTAGGTGGTATAAAGACTCGTTTATGGCAATCCCGGAAGGGCTGATAGAGGTGAGATGTAACCATCATGGTCTGATTGCATATAGCCGGCATATGGTTGTTGGGATAAAATTGGTTGTGGCCCGGCTCCGAGAAATATAAGGATGCCGACCGCGCGTCATATTCCGATCACATAGATCATGTTTCAATCCCCAAGGAGAACCCGCTTTCCAAGTATCGACCTCGATATCTTCTCGCACGTGCGCGGCACGCCATATAGAGGCTAGATCATAAAAACACGCAGCGATCATATGAGAGAGGCATATAAAGAATGAGTGGTAATGCAATAATGTACGAACAAGTAGACACCCGTGATAGATCGACCGGGCGTGGTAGTGTGAAACTTAACCAGGAGGTACACACACCGCATCAGTCTGCTTTTGGACGATGTATGGACCCACGTGCAGAGAATTAAGAAGTCGTGAAGCCTTTTTAACCAAGCTCGTGGGCCTGTTTTGAACCATAAAAGAAGCACGCAGACAGGGTAGCAGAAACTTGGTCATAGAAACGTCATCCCCGGAGGTGATCAGACATCTTCTTAGCCAGCGCGGCTGCTTCGTCGTAACAGGTCTGCGGCTAGGGATGTCCATTTACCCAGAAAGCAATATGGACATTCGTTAACTTGGCGGCATCGTACCAGATTAGGCAAGAGATAGCGGGAAGCAAGGGAGAACACGGAGCCGATGTCTAAGTGCTCTATCTTATGACTAACTGAAAGGCCAGCTTCAGTTAACACTTGCAAGTTCGCTCAAAAGAAGATATAGTTCGCCTGCAACCTTGGTTGAATCTTGGCTACTAGACGAGCTTTGTACGCGCTACACAGGGCTCCGAGGCCATGCAGCCGGTGCGTGTTCTATGGTAAGGAGCAAAACAGCGCCATTTGCAGGCGAAAAATAATAACCAGCGTCTCATCCGTTTCAACTGGGCTCAGGCATTCTCGCAGGCAGCAGCAGCAACGCAAGCCGAGTCGCACGTGCTTCTTGTTGTTGGAGGGATGGCGCAGTGAAAATGCCCATAGCAATGCCAGATAAAAGAGCTATTCACGGGCCATTGGTCGGATGCCCTAACAAGAGGCCCAGCCTGGGAATAAAAGTTGGATGCGAGTAGATATGTTCAAGGATTGCGCAAAGTGTGTAAACATAAGCTGCTCGATCTGGTGCCACATCGTTGATCTTGCGCACGGAGACGCACATAGAGAGAGTCGCCATCTCGTCTTGCTTCGTGACGCAGAAGGCCGGTTCGCCGTCGCTGACCACTTCTGATCCTGACGCACAGGGTTGGGGTAAGTGAGAAGTTGAGAAATGAGGACTAAGGGGAAGCGGGTGTGCGCTGAGACTAGCTGTTTTACGGATCCCGAAAGGTTCAGATGACGGCCTAGCCAGAGTGAGCTGCTAAGATGAATAGGGCGTGGCGACCATCGGGGGCAAGTCGTGGAGCTATAGGCCGCGGATGCCCACGGTGGGTGCAAATCTTCTCGCGGTGTACGAAGAATGCATTGTTAAGGGTTGCGCGGTTGTGTATTTTCACGTGGTCAATATCGTCGCGACACTCCAGCTGTCTCGTCGAAACCGCATCGCATTTTGAAGACAAGCTAGTAAAGAGTAGATAGCAATTTTCCCAAAGACGACCCGATAACTCAAATGAGCGCATTCTATACGGCTCCGGCCCTAAAGGATGGGGTCTTTTATTGAGAAGGTAACCTAAGAAGACAACAGGTGGGCAAGCGGTCATTTTGGTCGTAAAAGTTGCTGATTCTTTAAAAAGAGCGATTATAAGGATAGTGTCGTAGATACAGTAATCAGATAAACCGGCAGCCGAAATAAAACGAAGATAAACAGATGATAGTGGTGCAGGTCAGATAATATATGTTATAGTGTAAGGGGTTATGGACTATGGTTATGAGTAGGTTTTGACTTCTTTCATATGGTATAAGAAATACTGGGAGGAGTTGAGGGAGAAGGATAAGTATTATAGAGGTAGCATCTGAAAAAAGCTGTCCTCTGAAGGGGAGAATATCTGACGCCAATATTCCTATGTGGTACCTCATGAGTTCTTAACAGACGAGGTAAAGCGAGGGCCAACGTTTCGACGATGGAATTTGCTATGAATTACGTCGCGCTTGCTTGACACAACTCGTCCATTTTGCGTCTCCTCTCCATGTGTTGTATAGTCAAATGATTTGGTTCGGTGCTGAAATTAATGCCAGGTACTTTTCAGGGAAATCTTGTGACTGTATTACTATTTGAATACCACCCCGTATGAAGTCGGGCAAGGGGAATGGGCTTCCTGCCACTTGTAGTAAATTGCTGTTGCTCTTTGTATTAGCACAGCAGGCGTGTTAGAGAATTCGTCCAGATACCTACAATCATATGTGTCCTCCGTAACACTTCGGAACAACTCAAAAATGTTTATAAGATGCGTCTGATTTACCCGTAAAACCGGAAAACCAGCAGAATCTGGGAGTAATCGTCTACAAACAATATAAAAATATCGAAAACCAGTACTAGAGACTACTGGAGTTGGGCCCATACATCAGTAAAGATCAAATCTAAGACATTTGTACTGGAATTATGAACTCTATCTAATTAAACCGCGATGACTTGCCGAGGTGACAAGCTGTGCAAGATTGCAACGACTTTTGTTTATTTGGTGAAACTGGACAGTTCTTGAGAATATGACTATGAACGACACTGTGCGGATGACCTAGCCTCGCGGTGCCAAACATCTGAAGTGGCCCGGGAACTGACGAACGCAAATTGAGTACGAGAAAGTGGAGCTTGTACAATCCCCCGGAGGTTGGCCCTTTAAGCAGAGTTGCCCTGATTTTGGAATCCTTCACAATAAAACAATAGTTATGAAACACAAAATAAACGCTGTTTTCTTTAGTGAATTTATTTACAGAAAGTAACAGGACATACAAACTCGGGACATGCAACACATAGACAAATTTAGGGGTTTTGATACGGACGAGATCGATGCATGACCGACGCGTTGAGATAGCCAAACCTGCGTCCGTTCCCGACTCGTAGGGTCGACATCGGGCCGGTGTATTCATCGGAGCGGGACATCATGCTAGCATCCGGCGTGGCGTGGGCGGTGGCGTCGGTGTCAGGGTACCACCCGTCCGATGAGGCTGCCGACGGTGGCATAGGGAGATCGCGGTGGCAGTGGCGACGTGTGGTTCAGCCGGGGGTGGCGTCGTATATTGCTTAAAAGCAATAAACCGCCGTGTGTCCTTGAGCGCGGCAAATTTGACATCTCGGAGGACCACGTCCGTTCCGACCGCCTCTGCCATTGCCCCGTCCATTGCGTCCATTACCGTTCGAACCGCCCTCTCCAAAGTGCTGCCCACTGGCCTAGACTGCCGACCGGTTAACATCGATATGTTGTTGGATTAAGCCCCGACCTCAAAAACTAATGACCACGTCGATACATTAAAGGCCGTCAGATGTCCTGGCGGGCATGTGTTGTAATACCCCTATTAAAAAATTGGAGAGAGAGTATTACGTCCGAGATGATATAACGCCTGGGCACTCCAACCGAATCGCCCAACTGCGACAGGCGACACGTGTTGGTGGTGGCCAGGTTATGATGCCGCCCATTGTACCTGAAAACGCAGGCTATCCTAAGAATCGGCAATGCCCTCGTCATGTAGCGTAGCAGTACAACTAAAATGCTCCTCAGAAGACGGTGTGAATCATGGTGCTAACCAAAACCAGCCAAGACTGGGCCAAGGTCTTGTGCTAACGCCTCCGCCGCAGTAGCACCTCTGCTCCGTCCCCAGAGATACTCGGGCGGGTGGACGAGGTTCACCCCTGTTGCCTGCTTTTTAAGTTTAGATCTGGAATAGGTAAGTATGTGCGGAAACTGAGACGCCGTTATCTATGTTGCTTGTGGCGTGGAGGAAAACATCATACCGTGCTGCCACTAAGTATCGACCCCTGACCTACCACAATCCGAAGATCGGTTGCAGTATTTCAGTCCCGACGGCTACGGTGAAGTAGCCTAAACTAAGTTCAGAGAAATGGGGCAAGGGGATATCAAATAACGATCGATAAAATCGACTGATCGTGGAGCAGCCCAAGCCTTGTGCGCCTGGTTCGGAATCATCCCCGTTGCCGGCGTTGTGTCTGAGCCGGAATCCGAAGCTGCTGCGACTGTCGCCGGTGAACATGGTGTGGAGCTATCCACATATCCCAGCAGGTCCTGCCCCCTCAAGAAAGGGACAACTGAGTCCTCCAGAAGAGGAAGTTAATTACAGCTATTAAGCTTCATAGAAACATGGTGATGGGCGCCGGCCAATGGATTGGCAGTTGCCGGTGAGGGAGAACCGCCGACCGAGACAGTTCTTTCAGAGGACTGCGACATGGCTTCGGTGTTTGTTTTCCGGTGGAGATTGTTTGGGTAGGGTGGAGAGAAAAAAGGTGATGTAACCTATCTGATACCAGATTACAATTTGAATTTCATTGATTAGTTGTAACAGAAGCGATTACAGAATATTAAAAGGATAATTGACGAGAGACTCTCCTGTCTAATAGAGAAGCCTAAGTCAATTAAACCTGAACCACATAAAATAACTATACAGTATAGAAAATAATAACACTCACTAACAAGGTTGCGGGGAATGGTATGACATACCACCTCTATATCTTGTTACTACTCTCTTATCTGATTCAATGAATTAAGTGCTTTTTTTTTATTTAAAAATAATAATAATAAAATAAACAAAAAGTTTTGTTATTGGTGATGTTGTATAGCTAGGGTGGGTTGTTTTATAAAAGTGGCTTTGACTTAGTATCGATCTTATGGCTTAGCTTTTTGTCCACCCCTTTCACTTGAATGCTTTTGTTTCTTGTAGTGCATTGATCTTAGGGTTTTTTAATGTCCAAAAATTAAGAAAGACTATGTATATATAGATAAGATTCTACCTTGAAAGACTGATTCTTGCTGAATAAGTAGAAGAGTTTGCAGGGATCCGAGAAGGATCCATATATATTCCTATTGCTTTTGAAGGAATAATTCTTTTGTTATCCCAACAATGTAACTTTTAGTGGATGGTGCATCAAAAAGGTTTCAACTTCACCATGCATGCCAGTTGTATATACTGACAAAGCCTGAATAAGCCATGGCTTTTTACCAAAAAGTTAATAACATATATATTCTTAATTACTGCCATCTTCTGATTTTCACACAATTAACAACTTATTATATTCACCTTGAAGTAGTGATCCCTAGGATGATTCCGGCTGCCCTGCCCTAGACTTGCTGTAAAGATCAGAAAACATCTGCACGGTTGTATTCTTTATTTTAATTACCCACTTCACCACTTGCATTTAACTTAGCTTCAAGTACAATACAGCTCACATGTATGTATATATTCAACTCATCAATCGTTACAACATGAATTTGAACTCTTGACCCGCATGGCAACTCAACTGGTCACAGAGATGAAATTTTAGAAGAATGACCAGAGATTGAGTTTCACCAGCGGCAGTGTGGAAGCAACCTCTCAAAGTGAGGGGGTTCTTTGTACGCAGTGAGCTTAGGGGGTCGGGTGTGGGGGCCCTTAGGGTTGGGATTCAGGCTTTTAGAAGAATGAATTTGAACTATTGATTTCATATTTAACGACTCAAACTCCTTTCATTTAAATCAACGTTTTTTATTATCTGATATTGATGGTGTCGATATTATCAAAGTTATGTGTAGCTAGTGTGGTGGCACCTCCATTACCATTTTAAAATGGGTGGTCATCATAATCCGATGGTGGGTGACATTATTAATATTTGGACTATAAAAGATTAATAAAGTATAGCACGGATACTATCTTGTAAAGAATCATGAATGTTTTAAAAAAATTATTTAAAATATAATTTAATTATCAGATATTGATGGTGTCTTATCAAATGTACTGGTGTCTTATCAACGTACTATGTAGTGCGATGACACCTTTATTCTATTCTACCTAAATGAGTAGTCACATGATTGAATCTCGGTGGTAGGGGCATTAATTCTTTGGGTCTATATTAAAAGATTGAGAAAGTATAACACATATATTTCCTTGTAAAGAATTATTAGTGATTTAAAAAATTATTTAAAATCTATTTAATTATCAGATAGGTGATGGTGTCTTATCAAAGTATTTAAGAAAATTGTCCTTGCTGGAAACTAAAGGTTCAAGAACTTTTATATGGTCTAGGATGATAGTGCATGAATTTTTGTTCCTTGCGCCTACTAAAACTAAAGAAATTTTTAATCCAATTTGATGATACTAGTTGAATAAGTGTGTACACTAGGCACTAAGCACTTTGTCCCAATTAAATCACCCAAATATTTATTCAGAAATAATATATTATTTATTTGAGATACATTAATATTATTCCTATTAGAGTCACTATTTTTTTGCAATAAAAAGTGTATTATCTATCAATTCTTTTTGTATTTCTCCCTAAACGCGCAGCTAACGAACTCCCATAATTATATTATTTAGGGCAATTTTATTTTTAAATACTAATATAGTTCATGGGAAAAAGTACCTAATTACATCAGCTTTTTCATTAAATCTGTTAAGCCTAGTAGTAACCGAGCTAGCTAGCAGTTTTAAAAGTCATCCTAAATATTTTTAGGACCTTAAATAATTGGTAATGCAGTGCGTGCTTAGATCATAAATTTTAGCAAAAATACAAGAATGATGGCTGTATGATATTGGAGTATTGGGTATGTTATTGCTTGTAAAAGAGTTTATATGTCTACTATAAGGCCAGAATGTTAATAAATAGTTGTGGTGATAGTCAATAACAATCTCTTAAATAGATGTATAACTCCCCAAGTATAATTCATACAAAGTTTGTTTTAAATATTAATTATAATTATTCTAATACTAATCTTAGGCGTTAAGTATGCCAGAACAGCAAATATAAACTTGTATGAAGAACATGTCATACTAGCGAAATCAATTAAGGTTGTTCAGACTCAAAATCCTATGCAACAACATGAATCAATATACAAACCAGAAAATTATCGTGGTGCTAATAGGTATCTACGCAGGCGTTGGATGATTTATTTGGAAGGAAATATGTGAATTTGAAGACTCAGTCAGTGGGAGGCATATATCGGTAGTGAACAAGATAACTATTATCTTAGAGATAGAATTTGTCCAGTTGAGCGGATAACAGCATCAGTCTGTTACAAAAAAATCGCGCCTAGACCGCTAGGGCGGGTTAAAAGCGAATGAACATTTATACGGGCCACCGAGGGGCGCTCACAGGCCTCCAATATAGAATTGCGCGCTCCCATGCTTTATGCAGATCTCATTGATTTTGTAAATAGACGATACTTCTGTAACCATTTAAGAATATTAAAGATGATGAATGAACAGTTTTAATAAATTATTTTAAAAAAATGAACCCACAACTACCGTCAACAACCTTTCCTCATATCACATGCTTAAAACAAAATTAAGAAATATAAAAAAAGAAAATTAAAGTGTACAACGCAATAGGTTGAGCGAATATACAATCTAGTCTGAGGACGGTTAGTGTGATAGTTGTTAGCATGTTTAGAATCACAACTATAATAATCAAATTTTAATAAAAAAAAGCAACTTTCATCACCCTCTATAGAATTGTTACCTCTCCCAACGAGGTAAACTCTTTTGGTATGTTTCGGTGCAATTCCACCCAATCGGCGATAAGGTCTGTGCCTTCCATGGACGGATGGTAGACGGAGTTAAGCCTAGCCGTACACAGGCCGTGCGTCCCAAGCAAAACCTAATGAGAGGTGGCGGAAGTTGAGACCAGAGCAAGGGCATCCCACACGGTGGTAAAGAAGTAGAAGAGATGCCTTATGAGCGTGAATCTATTTGCAAAGGAAACTGCTAAGGCAAAACACAATTCGCCCACATGCTAGACTTGATATGACAACCTAAATAGGAAGGAGATAAGAGACGGTATAATAGACTTGAGCTGCAAGGGAGGGCTTTCATGTGTATGACCAGAAACAAGAACGATCGAACATACGAGAGACATGTGGATTCTTTCTGATGTACCATCTCCTGGAAACAATGTTATTTTTTTATATATTGATACAAGTTTCAAAAGCTTTTTGCT
>VALG01002866.1:0-20436 GCA_009835305.1 Ipomoea purpurea
CCCCTCTTTGTATTTGTGTTACCCATTTTATTATAGAAAAGGCCAGGTTGAACTGAGTTTTCAATTCATCACTATTATACTTTTACATTCACAGTTCACTGGGTGCGCCATCCCTCATGTATAATCTTATTTGTGTGTTGATCGACACCAAAAAGTGCATTATCCTGAGCTTTGCGGAGTGTGGTGTTCCATCATTCGGATACCAAATTGCAGTTTGGCAGTGTGGTGTCATTGTTTGATGTTGTAGATATTGTTCCGGGGGTATTATGATCCTGGTAGCGCTGATTGAATCAGGCTCAGTCAAATTGATTGATATAGGAGGCATTGGCTGAGGAGCTGTTTGAGCATGCTCCTTCCACTTGGTTGGTTAGAATGTGAGATATTGGGCATCAAAAGATCGAGTTCGGTGTGTGGTGTATTTCGTTCCGTGTTCTGATTAGATCAACCTAGCCGCTTTTGCGGTGGGTTGCTTTTGGACCAGATTTCTCCTACAGCTGAAGGGATGGCTGCGCTGGGCGATTGAAGATTGTGCTGGTGATGGCTCGCATTAGCACTTGGGCTTTCAAGGAAAGGAATGGTCCGCCTGAAGGTGTGGCGACTGCTTCCTTTCAAACTTGTGGTTTGTTGGGGTGGATATATGTGATGCTGCTCTCGAATCAAAAAGATGCGAGAAACCGAATACTGAAATTATTACGAGTGTCAACTGGGACCTGAGGGTTGGCGGCGGTTAATTCCGCAACTCGCGTCCCAGGATTCCTCTATTATCAATGTGCGTCACGTAGTCTTGTTGCGAGCCAGGCCCGGATGAGCTTGCTCGTAAGGCGGCGTTTCCTTCGTTCCTGGGAGGTTAGTATTTGGGGGCTCTTAACTACGACCGGGAGTGTCTCTCTGAACTGTACTCTCGCAGACCCAGTAGCTGAGAAATTTACCCGTCGTCTCTGTTTCGACTTCGTTTCATCCGGATTTTATCCGATATGGATCAATTTGCTTCGTATAGTACATAAATTTATTGTCTTACTTATGATATCGCTGGAACTATCTTGAAGTGCTTCTTTCTGTGACTTATTTCATTCTGTTTCTTTCTTGTACTTATTTACATTATTGTGTACTTTTGTGTATGAGTTGTATGGTTCTCACTATGTATAATTTCCTGCGTGCCTATTTCTGGAGTGTCTTAGCTCAGACACAGATATTGTGTAATATGCCTATTCTAACTGAGTCTCGTGGCATTCGTTGCTGTGTAAGCTTGTTGTTCCTGCGGGATTATTTGATCTTTCTGGTATGGTTCTACTCGTCTGTATACGGTAAGGTCCAGCTAAGATTGTGAGTGTTACTAATGTTACGGGTGCAGATAGTAATGTTCGTTATTGCTCTCTGTAATTATCATATTTCGTGGTTGATGATTCCTGTGTTAGCTTCCATTCAGTTGTCATTTTTTTTTTTAATATTGATTAGCGTATGAAACTAAACATGCGAAATTCAATTGCTATGCTCTGAAGATATTGGTGTCTTATATGTGTCGGTAATGAGTGGTTGGACTTTTTCCATCGTTGGTATTTGACATGTAGGATTGGGTTAGTGGTCTTGGTGAGTGTATCAGTGTTGTGACGGCGTTATTGAGCTTGGCATCGGACATGTTCTGGTTTGTTGTTGGGATGATACTTATACAGCTAAGGTTCAACGTAGATGTATCAGACAGTGGTCTTGTTCGGGGTGCTATTAGCGATATTGTATCTGTAAGCAGTTTAGTATATGTTGACACTTTAATGTGTCTATAATATGAGCTATGTTACAGAACAAAGACTATGATGTTGATTTTTGTGGAGTATGTCAACTGAGGTTTGATTACATTAATGTGTATAGTTGTGCTTTGTCACGATCATCAGTGTAATAAAATTGAGTCAGCGGTTGGTTTTTCGAGTACACTAATATGGATGATTACTTGTTTTGAAGTGAGAGGTAGAATGCTGCGTCTTTCTCTGATTGTATATTTTTAGTGTTTGGAGGATACGTACGTGAGGGTGTCCTTTGGAAGGGTAAGCGTGTAGCATGATAGGTTACCACGATAGAGGGTATGGGAGAAGTTTTATCAACTTGATAAGAATTAGAAACCGCTGCTGCAGTAAGGGGCTCATAAATGCTTAGATAGCTCGTGATGCCGGGGGTATTGTGCTATGCCATATGTTTTGATATTGCGTCTTCATCTCTTAGATGAGTCTAATCGTGATAGTCGAAAAAGAGCATATCGATTTGCTCACGCCATTCTAATAGTAAGTTTTGTCTTTTCTATTCGGTTTGTGCGAACACACACATTGTACTGTTATGGTCTGCTTGATGGTGTGGGGTACTGGAGTATAAAAAATTGGTAGATACAAGACACAATTCGGAAGGTATTATTGTGTAGGTGATGTTAGTCGTGAGATCTTTCATTTATACTGCGAATGGATTTGCTTTATGCGGTCTGTCTTTCGTTAATATCCCTTTTCACCCGGCGAAGTATACAACCTGATACTTATTTCTGCTCTGGTTTCGTCCTCTCAAGTATTTTCTCGTCGCTTCGCACTATGCGGATGTTGGCATTGGGTTCATGCAAGACCTAAGTTCGATACTTCCACTGTCATGTGTCTTTAGAATCTGCCAGATGCTGGATGGTCTTCGCTTTTCTCCATTATAAGTTTCCTCGATTCCCCGCCGTCGCCATCTCTTGGCGGGCTTCTTTCTCCATTCTCGGATGGTTCTGCTTTAATCCTTTATATACTTGGTGATAACCGTGTATTTATTATGTATCGGTCGAATCGACGCATGTCGTGGTTACGCGTTTTTCACGGTCGTTTGGCGGCTTGTTAAATTAGATAACTGTACCGAGTCAAGTACTAATTAACTTCCTAGTAAATTTTGTGTGTTTCAATGATTTACATTTAAGGTCAATATTGTCGCATGTTGATGCACTTCTTATTGTTTGTGTATTAGCGACTCGATTTTTAATGTTTTCGTAGTGGTTTAATGAGGTACTGAGCCCATATGTGTAGCACGACTATTGGTAAGGCGTATATGTTGCCGTGTAGGTTCGCGTCGGTTGCAATTTCAAACTAGAAACTCGTGGATGTAAGCTGTTGAGTCCTGAAGAAAATAGGTTCGGCTTCAGAATGAGTATACCTTCAATGTTTGAGTCGAAAGACACTTGTTGATATTTCGGAGCCAGTGTGTGTAATCGTGTACTTGTGCTTACCGTAACGTGAATGGATGTTTTCGTAGGTTTATTTTTGAGAAAATGGAGCGTGGTCTCAGGCTGGGAAGTTGGAATCGGGTGACGCGGTTCGAGAGCTGTGTACCTCGTAGGTAGAGGTGTTTCCTATACTTTGTGATGAACCACTCTTATAAATCCAGATCGGGGATTCAGCTAATGTGTCTGAAGCAGTTAGTTAGATGGTGCTGAAAGTCTAAATCGGATTCAATTCCCTTACAGTACATTGAGCGCGGGAATAGGAAAGCTTTTTCAGAAAGCAGTGAAGATATGGAATTATTCGTTTGGTTTGGATATTGGAGGGGTTTGAGTCGATTGCTTGCGCAATTGTTCTCTTGTGTCATTCCGCCGGCATGATGACACTGGGTTGTCAGTCTGTTTCATTGTCATTTCCCTGGGCAACGTTGCTCAAAAAGTGCCATGCCAATAGGCCTTTGGAAGTGACATAAGGAGCTTTTGCAGTTATTTTCATCAGACTCATCTGGGGTTGGATTTCTGTTAGCTCTCTCCAAATATCTACTAGCTGTACAACGTGTATTGATGCTCATCGCTGAGGTAGTCATTTGTACCCTGCTATAGGTGTGACGATATTGATGGTGATTTGTATAGAGTTTTTAGCTATCATACTATATATAGATGTTAGGTCTTGCAAGTTGTTCCTTTGTTATTATAAATTGAAGTCGATCGCTCGAATGTCGCCTACCAAGATAGGATGTATGTGATGTTGATGGTAAAAAGTTAGTACACTGACTCTAGAGTTCAGGTCGTACAACCATTGGTTAAGGACCAAACAATGCTACGTATATAATTTTATAACTAAGCGATCATTGAGGACATTCTCAACTAAATGCGTCAGGGTATATCGTATAACTGTCGTGCACCAGAGTTGGCTCATAAAAGTATGCTCATTCCTTATTGATTGCCTCATAGCTATGACTAGCCGGAAATTCCATTATGCTTTCTCCGCCATCTACTCTTATTTATGAATGATCATTACCATATTCTTTCAGGTACAGTGCGACAATCGCGTCCGATACTCGATCCGTTCTAGTGGTGGCGAGAGAGTGGATTGGCATGTTAGGTTTTGACTCTGGGATGGTCTCCCTGCATCGCCAATGCTGTCGTTGTTAATGTTTTCTGAAGTCACGTGGTATCCGCTCATACGCCCTCGTTATATATACGAAACCCTGTTCTGCGCCATCCGAGATATCGTAAGACGCTCCTAGCTTACAAAGGGAATGGAACTCGACAGACAACGGTAGACCCAGAACCAGTTATAAACGCATACAGCTGAGTTCTAACACCGAAGGAAGATGAGACCGGGTGAAGTAATATAACCACTGACCAATCACCATCCACGGATCTTCCAGTCATCCGGACCTCGTGATCCATCTTACAAATAGCACTTTGGTGAGGCGCCCAGGAATCGCTGCCATCTACTGGGGTCGGCCATTAGCCTGACGGGGCGCTGCGGATTCGCTCCCCCTGTGTGGCGCATCGGCTGCGTACCGTTTCTACTTCTATTTTATATAGTTCTTTTTCAATCATGTGTTCGCCTACACAGACAGAATTCTTCTGATAATCGGGGCTATGGGGGGAGTGTATAGTATAGTTGTAATGTCTGCACAGTCTCTTTTTGTAATAAATTCATGCTCTTTAGGTCTCAGTCTATGTAGGACTGGTCTCGCCTACTGCAGTTTTGTTTGTTGGAATCGGAATAGGTATTTAATTTCCTATACTCTTTAGTGTACGGTGGGGGTTTCACTGGTCGAGTTTGTGAGCAAGTTTCGGTGTATAGATTGAGCTGTCGTTTATTTTGTGTGCATATTAGTGGCGAACGTTCAGTATTGGCCTTATGTACCATTTAGTCATATTATTGTGATATACAATTAACATATCTTCGGCTCTGAACATATAATTTTAAGAACTCTGTTTGTGAATCTCCATGAAGCTCTGACTAGTCTACTCTTGAGTAGGCTGTGATGTGTGTCTCGGTTGTTCAGACTGTCTCCGAAGATCTCGATTGCTGCAGTATTGAGGAATAGCGAAAGTTGGGTAGTTGCAGGGGAAGCATAAGCGAGGCTATCTTGAATTGTCGAATACTGGCACTGCAGTATTCCATGAAGGCATGGTGTATCGGAACTCCTTCAAATAGTTTCAGGTAGTGCGGGCAGATTCTGTAAGTGCACCATGCCTGGTAGTTGTGACAGAACTTGCCGCAGGGGCTAGAGGTGATCTGTTTCTTATGCTCTATACGAGCATTCTCGCTAATTTGATATATCGATTGAAAACAAAAGATTGTTATGTTTTTTTTTTTTGGGTTGCTGTGCGATACTAACCTCTTTAATTGTTTGACAGTTAGTTTTAGCGTGTCATTTTATGCCCTGCTTACCACAGTAGTAATACCGTAGGGGTGCGATTGGGCATTACGCATTAAAAAGTCCTCTCTCTATGCCTCAGAACATGCTATACCTTTCTGGCAATTACAGGATAATACAACCATGATGGTTGAGTCTTATACTAAATTGGTGACCGGAAGTTCGTTGAGTAGTTTCGGTGGCTTGGCTGCAACTTCATCTTGGACTTGACCGTTTGGGTGCTCCATTGTTTTGAAATATTTGTTCTTATGAATTTGTTGGTTTATAAAATTATCCTTTTCTCTGCCTTAATCCATCGAACAGGTTTTTTATTTTATATGGGAGAATTTTTTTGTCACTTCAGTTTCTTTTCAAGATGGTCTAGACTTGGGTTGGTTCTTCCGACTGTGGATAAGGTATACTTACGGTGTCTTAGGGAGAACAACCGAGGGGGCCGCCCTCTTCCCTGGCCCACCACGGTGGAATAGCTGCTGAATGTGCAGCCTTCTTGAGGTGTCTCCTGAGAATGAGAGGCCAATAATTCACCTAGCTTGGAAAGCGTTATCGCGGTGTGGTGGGCGCGTGCCGGGAATGTTGGGAGCGGGTTCGCCGGCAGGTTTTTTACACTGCATCGGACAAAATGATAGTTTGCTTCTGCGGGTCATATGGTACTTTAGCAATTGCTACCTATATCATGGACAGATACTGGATGGGAGTTTTAGTGTTACGCACTTACCTGTGGTTGGGGAGATCTCAAATCACTCAGATCTCGAAAATATCTCTTTATTGTATGTACTACTACTTATATTCTATTTCCTTCATTTCGCGTGCGGGTGAGCGGATGAACTCTGATTAGGGGACACCGCATTACCACACGTGGAAGGTAGGCCTAATTGACCTTTAAAGTTGGTAAACGACGAACCTTCCCATTTCGTTCAACAGCGCCCACAGAAATAGGATGTCATAAGCCGATAGGGTACCGCCAAACATGAATAATTGCCAACGTAAAGATGATCAGTAAAATCCTGTGCCAAAGCTCCCGCTAATTTGAAAACACGGTGCTTGTTCAAACCCACACCCAGACCGAATGCGTGTTTCTCACCATGCCACCTAGAAACTCCAATGGTAGAGGCGTTTACATTATATGGCTTAACGGTTATCCCCATTTATTTGCACACCTAGTATTATATCCTTGTTTCTATATTTCATTATCCATTTAGTTAGTGTTGTCTTTTAATAAAAGAGTTATTGTTGAGCGTCATCTGTAAGCAATTAATTCAACTTAACTACCTTGAAAGGATGCTGCAGTATCCTACTGTTTTAGATCATATGATAGTCGGCGGTAAATAATATAAATCTTTAAAGACTCCCTGACTGAGTCATAATATTCTGAAGCTAGTCCTCTAGTCTCAAGACTATACTAGTTCGTTTTATATCGATTCTTTGTATAGGGACTTCATTGTTCTGGCTTACCTTTAAATGACAGATCGATTTCTTTTATTTCTGTGAGGTGATCTTGGCAGCTATATGGATAATAGCGTAGAGTCGCGTTCGGTCACGGAACCTAAGGGTCGGATTCTAGTAGCCTATGAAATGTTCCAGAGGTCGGTCTTGTCTTTGTTTGCTGTAGAACCTCCTCTCTAAGCAGGTTTAATTATTCTCTCTTTAGAAGTGGACGGTTTAATAGTTAGGCTCTTTTCTCCCTAAGGGGAATTGGCGTAGATTAGCTTATTTCATCTATACCTGGTAGTGTAGCCCGTGAATTTATCTTTAGCTTATTTCCTTTTGGAATATTTTTTCGCAGATTCTAGGATAGGCTGGAGATTTCTCTTTTAGGTAAGCTCTTTAATATGGGTAGGGTGAGTGTCACGCTTTTTTGTAATTAAAGAGTCTGGTAAGAAGATTATCTTAAGTAATCTCACATCACATCTATATCTCACAATAATTTGTACTATATTACTCATCGGGGTTGAACGAATTCGTCGTAGAGGATTAAGGTCTTGCTTTGGTGCAGCGTTTTGCGGGTTGGGTGGGTTACTCATTTTTCATGCAAAACTGTTCTTTCCTTGCTAATCTGCAAACTATTACTAGGTGTTGTGACCCAGACAAAGTTTGCTTATCTCTATTCCAGTTTCTTCTGTTCATCAAACTTATTCGTTATAACTTGCCCTATATGAACGGATTCAGCTTGGCTATCATCTAAGAGATTGTCCAGTGTGGTCTCACTCATATCCATCCCCGGCAAGTAGGTTTGTCACTCGTATGGCTAAAAAAAAGCAGATCACAGGAATCCGGCTCCAGAAAATGGGAAAATGAAAACAAAAAGTCAATGACCACGAAAATACCTTTACCCTAAGGGAGTTGTCCATTGAAAGAGTATCGGAATAACAAATGTGGGTTCAACGAATATGACTAGTTTGGGGCGGTAAATCGAAGACCAAGGACTTTTCTACTGGACAATTAATTCGTTTATTTTCGATGCTATAAATATCATGTCTGTACATGCATGGGAAAGGCATAATCATAATTTTTCTTTCCTTAAACAAGGAAATAGTTCAATTGTTGTCTTAAATTTTTTTTTAAGCTACTTTTTTTGACATACATTGGGAACAGATTCCTTTACGTATTTACTCTCGTGATTGAATTGTGGAGTTAATTCCAGCACAAGACTGTATCTGACTATAGGTCGATCTTTTTCTCCAATATTTGGCTTCGTCTTTACTTTGGGACAATTCTGACACTTGGACAATCAAATCCGTTTCCACATTGGTCCTTTAGCTTTCCGTCAGCCTAAGCCGTTTATTTATACACGTCAATTTAGAGGAGCTAAATGTCATTTCTTGCTTTGGGTTGTCTTTTCCTCATAAAGTTATGCAACTCTCGACCCCTAACTCCGGCGGCAGATCAATCTGCACGTGTTGGTCTGACATCACTCCACGGCGGGGCCGGTGTCTTCGCCCCGACGAGCAACGTGCTTTTCTGCGATTTGGTAAAAAATGTGCTCGTAACCAGTCTAGTGGTTCGCTCGAAGAGAAGCTGGGCGTCCCCATGTCTTTCCCGATCCCCTCGGATGGGTGGTTGGCGCGTGGAAGAACCTGACGATGTTCATCGGGGCTTGAATGCGTAACAAGACGGTTCGTTTGCAAGTCGTCCCTTCGAGGGCAAAGTACGGACATCGCTTTTCTCGAAACTCCGTGCGTGATCACTCTTCAGCATGGATCACGCGTTACCGCCGCGGTTCAGCGAGGTTGTGGTGGATCGACGAGAGGATTTCCGGGTATCCGTGAAATGAGTGAGGTAGACCCCGAAATGTTGCATGGGAGAATGGGCCATGTTTCAGGGGGTTTCTGGACCAATTGGACTTGAGAAGGCATCTAGGCAAGAAGAACGACTTTTACTTAAAATTTGATGTCTAAATACAGACTTAGGTGACTAGGACAAGGCCCAGAGGTGACAGAAGGACTAGTGGGTGAAAATTTGATATCAGCTGTCATTTTTTTCCAAATTAAAGACGAAGACCAACAGTTGATTCATGTGAAAATCCACTATAGTCTAGAGGACCTTGCATGGAATTACTCTTGAATTCATCAAAGCCAACCAAATAATTAACTTCTTGTTACACATAAGAAACTTTTTGAAGGCAGATGCCTTATTTCGCGATGAGTCATCGACCGCTGGTTATAAAGCATGCATTACCAAACGAAGGCATACGTGATACATAAAATAAAATGAAATAAAGGAGTCCAAAAGATTTATGACACAAAATTTGCATTGCGAATCGCCAAGATAAAGAAGGGTGGGTTTGAATTAATGAGTGCCTTTAGTTACGCCACATTAATCTCAAATAAGCGGCGGTGAAAAATCGAAACCAAAATAAACAAGGAACAGAGAACAGTTGTGTAAAGGAGATGAATATGATGGTTGATGGAGACCATCGACTTTTCATTGTGGCCACCTTAAAACATTCATTGCACGCGGGTTAGCCAATTAGGTTGTCTCATAACACATTCCCTAAACGCTTTTTGGTCCAAGAATCCAACGTTACGTTGTCAAGATTCTTGGACCATTTTCGCAACCTCAATTTGTTTGTTTCATCTCATACGGAATTCCACAATCCACCCTTCTTCATTCCCAATTGGCCCCACGGACCTCTATGTTCATAGGTATATTTGTTCTTTCTGAATTGTATTATAAGTGTCTCTCATATAAATACATTGGTTGTATCTCTGCATATGGTCGAACTACTTAAATTTTACGTCTTGCCTTCTTTACTTTCTGGCATTATTGTTGTTTATTGTTCTTGTTAATTGCAACAGATTTAAATTGGTTCGTGGAAGGATCAGCCCGAAATTATTTCAATTTTAGGTAAGACTACAATCCTACAATGGGGCTAAGGTTGGGAAAACAGGGGCAAAAGAAAGCTGCACCGGCAGGACAATTGAGCTACATCCATGCCCAACAAGACCTCGTAAAATTTCTCTTCAGGAGTTGTTACATTCGAAACCTGGTCTCGAAGCAGAGAAGGCGATTGCTGGTCGGAGGTTATGATCTGGACATGACATATATAAACGACAGGCTTCTGGCGATGTCGTTTCCGGCGGAACACATGCGAGCAATGTACCGGAACCCTTTGTGGCAGGTTAAATCCGTGCTGGATATGAGACATTCAGGACATTATAAGGTCAACATTATTACTTTTTATTCGTCATTAATGAATTAACTGACCTCACCACCTGATTATATTTCTCCGGCCTGTTTGATTTTGTAGGTCTATAACTTGTGTATCGAACAAAGTTATGACCCGACGCATTTCCATGGTCGAGTCGAGAGGTATCCATTTGATGATAACCATGTCCCACCTCTCCAAATGGTCAAGGAATTTTGTGAGGAGTCCATTCATGGTTGTCAACTGACCCAAAGAACATTGCTGTCATACATTGCATGGTAACTCTCACTGTGTTCGATGGTGGAAACCCTGGATATACCTAAAAGAATCAACACTAATAAATCTTGAGATCTGGTTGCAGCTGGAAAAGGTCGAACTGGATTAATGGTATGTGCATACCTAGTTTACACGGCATGTCAGCCGAGGAAGCTCTGCAAGTCTATGCAGAAAAGAGAACTACCAACAACCATGGAGTATGTGTTCCATCTCAACTAAAAGTCTGTTTATATATATTATGTGCTCAACAAACCCTTCACATGGCTCTCTCTGATACTAAATTGAAGCATGTGTTCCATCTTAACTAAAAGTCTAAGCTGATAGTTGAACTGAACAGGTTTCGATACCAAGCCAGCGTCGTTATGTTGGGTACTGGGAGAAAGTACTTTCCTTCCCGATAGGGTTGATCGTGGCCTTCCAGATGTGAATTTGCCAAACCATGCGCTAGAGAGCTTCGTCGCATCCGATTATATGATACAGTAAATGTTGATTCTATCTTCTTTGTGGTCTCTGAGCTGCAAAATGTAAGTATTTCTACATATCTTTCTATGGAGTTTATTCTTGTATGTATATATATATCACAAATAATATATATATGTGTGTGAATAATAGATTCCTGGAGAGAGATATTGCCCGCCTGTAGAAGTGTCTAAGAGTTGTTGCAGGGGAAATAAGAATGAGTTCCATAGGCCCAATAGCCCTCGTTATTATTACTCGTTTCTGGAAGACAATGAAGAAGAAGATGAAGTAGAAGAAGAAAAAGAGCCTCGTTTGGTTATCCAAATGGACACAGAAAGCTCCATGCTTTACCAGAAAACCTGCCTTGACTACTATTATGAAACCCCTTTGCAAGTAAGAGATACTACATCCAACTGCTAAACTGATAGTTGTATTGCACATTTATACGTGTCTCATCTTAACTAAAAGCCTAATATGATAGTTGGATTGTACATTTATGTTTATATATTGCTCAACAAGTAAGCTGATGTTGTTATCTGTTGAACAACAGGTGATGGGAGATGTCCGTATAATATTCTATGAGAAGCTTATCGGAGGGCGTCTCTTTTATGCATGCTTCAACACATCATTTATCAAGAGCGGCCTGTTACAAGTATTGTCTAGTTGTAATTCTGTAGATCAGATACATAATATGTTAACTGTAAATATATTAATGTTTGTAATTAAAATGATCAGTTTTCTCTGAGGGAGCTGGACAAAGTTGGGAAGAAGGGAAAGTCAATCTGCGGGCCAGCATTTTGCGTGGAGTTGATCTTCGGGCCGGCAAACCCAAGCATCTTGTTGAAGAAGGATGATGATATATAAAAACACTAAACTACCTGCATTCTATTCTAATTTCTTCATGGCTTTGAGACCTCCAACTTTTTTGTATGTATATATACTACTAAAGAAGTACAGTATGGCTTTGAGGCCTCCAACTTTTTTGTATGTATATATACTATACTAAAAACTGTAAATATGTGATTATGATAATGAAGCCAGTGCTCCAATGATCCTTTCTGTAAGTATTATGGGGAAAGATTTGTATAAAAATTTACTCTCTTCTCTTTAGCATTTGGCCACTGAACACTTAGAAAACGTGCAATTTCACCGAATAATAGGTAATATAAATTTATTATTAAAATTTACTTGGAAAACAATGTATTTATTGAAGTTTTTGAAAAGAAAAAAAAAATAATTTATTTGAGTACAGAGTACCTTTTATTGCCATCAAACAATATCACAATGATCCTAAAACCTTAATAATATGAACCTTAGCCAATCGAAAATAAAAAATGAGGAAAACAAAGAATAATATATCACTCAAGGTGATCGTGTGGTCTGATTGACAAGAACATCGCGGCATACTGCCGGAGTCGTCGATCGCCGTCGTCTGCATTTTCCGGCACAGTATTGGGCTGACCTCTGGTCCTGAGCCTGTAGCGCCGCCACGCCAACTGCACATTCACGGCGGCCCAGGTTCTCCAGTTGGCGGAGTAATACCTTGCCGTCCGCTTAAGCCTCTCGTTTGCAAATTTGTACCTGAAGTGATCGGTGATGAAGCGGAGGTGGTTGGCGTCAAGGCCGAACGCTTCCGTGGACTCGATGCAGGTAAATGTGGCGGAGGAAGCCGGAAGCCTGTCTATGAAGGGGCGGCGGAGACACCATGAGAGAAGCTCATCCCCTAAGAAGCCTCCTGGTTCGAGGATGCTTGTGGCCACCACCCCTTTGCTAAGATTTTGGCTGCTTTTTACACGTCCCCGGACTATGAACACCACTCGTTGCACCGGATCTCCTTCTCTTATTATCTGTTTTAGTTTGGTACCCAAACACAAATGTGAAAATTAAGGTGGTTTCAAGCAATATAATATAATATAGATTTAATCCCATCTAAGATCCTCTGAATTTTGTGATTTCGTCATATTTAATTCTAAACTTTCAAACTTTCGAGAACACCTACCGTCTGCGTCCTAAAAAATAAGGACAAAAGAGTATTTTTATGTCCAGTCCAGCCAAAACAATTGATTTCCCACAACCATTTATTAGTGCTAATTCTTGTGAGAAATCAATTGTTTTGGTTGGGATGGACATAAAAAGACTCTTTTACCCTTGTTTTTCACAAGGCAGACAACAAATGTTAACGGAAGGACTACGACAGGTCGAAATTCAAAAACTTGGAAAACCAGAGATGCATTGGTTGATTTGAAAGTTTAGGATTGAGTGTGACGAAACTATTAAACTCGGAGGACCTTAGATGACATTAACTCTATAATATAATATGGATTCGAGATGGATAAATATACACTTATGGAGTTAATGATATCTATGGTTCTCTCTAAATTACCACGTTCAGTTTTAAACTTTTGAATTAATTATATCATCCTTAACTTTCAAACTTTTAACTATCTCATCCTTCAATTTTCAAATTTTAACTATCTGGTCCTCTGGGATGTGTTTAAGTTTAGAACACTAAACCTGTCAAATCTACTCGGATAGGAAGAGTGCAGATGACATTAAGTGATATATTATGGCAATGAAAACTTTGTATACCTTCTCATCTTTGGAGAAGACTAGCGGCTTAATGCGGTCGCAGATGTTGTCAAGAATGAGATCGTCCAAACTGTGGAACAGAGGCACCTGAAATTGATACATACAAGAAGCTCTAGGTTGATAGGTAGCTGGCTATATATATATATGATAAAGGTGCAGAAAGATAGATGAGAGGTATGGTACCTTTTTGATGAGATCGAGGCAGAGGAATCGTTTAATGTCTCGTCGGAGCCCTTCCGGCAAGTCTTTAATCAACTCCATCTCGTCTTCCCCACCCATGGCCGCCCATCTTTGGCGTTCAAAGTAGCGCACTCTCTGCCTCAAGTTTGACGGCAGCTGTCTTCTCTTCATCCACCATTCCATATCTCGACACCTCAGCTGCATTTTCCTCTTCTTCGCCATCACCGCATGCAGAAATACCTGAATGTTTCCGATCAAGAGTGTGAACAGCATTAAGCCACTAAGCACAATGCAAATGCTGAAGATGACTTCCAACCAGTTACTGGTGGGTTCCAAATCATTCCCAAACGTGCTGAGAGTCATGAGCCCCCAGAAGATGGGGTAAAGAATCTTGACGGCAATGGAGCGGCTAGAAACGACGGGGAGAGCCCATTTGTATATCCCAAACCGGAATGGCCCGTTCACATCCAAGCACAATGGCTTCCTCATCAGTGCCGCCGCCGCCGCCGCCGTTGAGTTACCGGCACAAGAATTCCCTTCAACGCCGCTTGGCAGTAGAAGCTCGTAGCATACCTCCTCCGAGCACGACAACCGGAGATTGCACGTACTTTTCTGATAATGACACCGCTGCCTAAGGCATGAAGCCACTCTTTGAATCGCAAGAACATACCAGCAACCCCCAGCAACCTATCAATATTATATTATTATATATATATATTTCTAATAAAGTCAGAACTGCAAACTTCTGAAGAATTGCACGGCAACTATAACATGATTACGCTGTTACAGTTCCCATACATTGCATCATATAGTAAATGTTGTGCAATCTTTCATAAGTTCGCAGTTCGCTGGTTCTCACCTGAATGCAAATATTATGTAGTAGAATTGAAGCTAATTAAGATTTAAGAAGCAGAGATGATAGCTTACATGGGAAGCAATGAAGTAAGCTATGAGGTTGAGGCAAAAGCCCCACCAAATGGTTCCAAAAATATATCCAGTCACCTTCTGCATTCTTCTCATCAAGTATATGCTCATGGTAGATTCTTGGGAGGAATTGGAACAAGAAGATAAGTAGAAGAATTGTCATTATGAGCTTTCACCTGGCTCCTCCCTTATCAATTTTGGTACCACCAACCAAAACACTGCCTGCATAACATACATACATACCAAATCATTTATTTTATTTTTTTGGAAACTCTACCATTCATTTGCAGAAGTCATTTTTTAAATTTTTCAGTGTTTGGCTACTAAAATAAAATGAAGTCAACAGAAAATATGAGTCAAAGAAAAAATGGCTGATTTTAGCTAAAAATGTTTAACAAGATTTTAACACAGCTGGCATTTTTTGGATCATGCCAAAAGGTTAAATACTCAACCTTAAGGGCCCCCACACTCCGACCCCTTAATGGGTTAGTAGGCAGGTCATGCCGGTGCGCATAAGAAATCTGCCCACTTTAGACATAATTTCCACACTTCCGCCGTTGAGATTCAAACATTGGTCTCTTACCCTAAATACTGCCCACTAAACCATTGAGTTAAGCTCGCGGGCCTTCTTCATTTTCATTTTCCCCTTTAGATGGCTTTTACTATTGAATATAACAACTTGTAAATTGTATTTACTTATTATTAGTAGTAGACAGTTATTTCATTGTGTAATGTGCAATCATTATTATTGGTAGCATTTTGGCAATCATTTGATGCTTTATGAATTACGTCGACCACCTGCACTGCTAAGCATGTGATTGTTTGATTTATTAACCAAAAAAGGAGATTCCTATGTGCTTTTGGTCTCTGTGGGGTTTCATTCTTAATTAATCAAAGATATTCTGATTAAGTGTGTTAAATAATTATAAGTGTTTCAATATACTCCATATGAAAGTACTCATGATAAATAAAAAAAATTGAAACTCAAGTTTTTTAGATTTAATATCACTTTTGGTCTATCAATTATAAGGGTGTTTGGTAAATAGTTGTTAGCTAATTGAGTTAGAGGGTTTTACTAGGGTTGATTCAAGCTCGGACACGAATGTCGTTCGGAAATTGGCTAGCCTTACGGGCTAAGTTATGCCAAACTTCGGTATCATTTTCCAACATAATCACTGGGAACACGAAAGATGGTTTCGTGCTTAGGCCGAGAATGTTACATAGTCTCGGCCAAGTGGCCGAAACTTGCAACTTTGTTGTGGCCGTGCAACTTGCAACTTTCGGCCACAATATTGCATCGCCAAAACTGAAGGTTTCGGCCTGATGGTCGAAACTTCCAGTTTCGGTCTGCACGAACCTTGTCCCGTCTGTGACCGTTTGGGTGTTCAATTCTACTGTTACGAAATTAATTTCAATCTTTATATTTGAATTGAAATCCATGGAATGGTTGCTGTTACCAGGTGTAGTGGGGGTGTCTTAAAGTGCACTATTAAGAGCTATTTAATCCTTCAACCCTATATAAGAGAGGGTAGAGGCAACATAATTTTTTACATAGAACAATTTACATATATTAAATGAATTTAAGTGGTTTCAAAAAGTTGAAAAGATCAATAGTGATCCAACTAAAATTGAAAATATTGTTAAAAGATCAAAAGCAATTCAATTACTAATATTTAATAAAGGGTTCTCAAACTAATATTTAATATATTAAAAATACATTATCTTGGAGATACATTACTTTAATATAATATACAAAATAATTCACTTTCAAATAATTGCTTTATGTAAACAAATGATATAATTTCTTGGTCCATACAACTATAGTAGACAATGGTCAGTAGAATAATGATTGGGTCAGACTATCCATTCAATTGATTGGAAGCTTAGCCTCGAGTAGGAGTGATAAGTGAAAGGGCGGCAAAGATTTTGTCACAAAAAATATTTCAGACCACAAAAAAATGGAAAATAATTGGAGTGAATCGACCAACAAAACCAACATTATATCCTTCATTTCAGAGAACGTAGGACCTCAAATAAATGCAAATGTCTAGTTATAATTTTTTTGATTAATTTTTTTTTAAAAAAATTTATTTTGCATGTAATTACTATTAGCTAATATCTAATTTATCTAATTTTTTTTACAATGAGCTAATATTATCAACTAGTCAAACTCAGTAACTCAATCAACTAACAGTTATTAAACAAACACTTCATAAATATTTTTTTTTTAATCAGGTGTCACTGTTATTGAATTTCAGTTTAATTATTTAAAAAGCATACGTAAGCTGACCTGAGGAATGGGAAGAATGACGAAAGCATCGAACCAGAAGCCTTTGAGGGAGCGGACGTAGTGGGAGGCAACCGCACGCGCGTCCCAGACGAGTTTGCCGCAGCCGACGACGAGGGACTCCCTTGACACGTAGGCAAGGCGGAACTGGAGCCAGAGGTGGCAGATGTGGACGGCGTCGAGGCACGTGCGGAGGACGGTGACGATGGCGGCCAAGCCGCCGTCCATGTAAAGGCAGGGGGTCCCACTCCGGCCGATGGATAAGGCGTAGAAGAAGAGAGGGTCGATGGCCAAGGCCATTCCACGCGCCAGCAAGAACGCCCGGTTCCACCTCTGCACGCGCTTGCTACGGGGGTCCAACACCCGCCCGAACGGCCCCGAGCGGTGGAAATCTTGGGTGGAGCGATGAGTGACGGAACCGGGGCGGTTCTTGATGGGAATTAGCGACGAACCGGCCGACGCCTCCCACTCCGGCTGGTGAGCATTGTCGCAACTTGTGGAGTGGAAAACCGGAACACCAACCTGCGTGCACGCGTAACATTCCGTCGAGATAAAGTTGGCGTTTTCGTCGTAGGTGTCGTCGCTGTTGTCCGGTTGAACTGATTTTCGTCGCAATATCGTCCCAAACCACCTAATTTAAACACACATAAAACTACATCACTATATATCATATCATAAAACAATAATTCAATAAATAAAGATGGCCGGCCGGCGGCCGGGAACCAGAAACAGATATATAAGATCAGATGATCGAAACTAACCTTGAGAGGGAGAAGTGGAGGCCTGGATAAGAAGGCATCTCGGGAGGAGGGAAACCATAGGGATGGGAGATCAGAGAATTAAAACATATGTTTTGTATTGAGCAACCAAACAGCTGGAACATATATCAGACGAGCTGAGAGAGAAAGTGTATAGTACGTGTGTGGTACTGCAACTTATATTAGCTACAAGAACGAAGAGTATATATTATGGTATATATCACTGCACATATATGAATTATTGCTGTAGTACTGATATATACCTGATTACCTGTGCCTCACAGATTTGACAGGGTGCTCGACCTGACCCTTCAGAGTTCAGAACTTCATCCAACAATTTTCTAATAATTATCTAGTACTCGACTTGTCTCTTTATCAATTTCGCCCAATAATTTCCCAATCACCTAATGCTAGACTTGCCCCTGCCCTTCACCAGCTTCCGTCCAATAATCTCTTAACCTCGACTTACCTATTCACTTACTTTGGCCCAATAATTCCCTAATCCCCGGTGCTGGACTTGTCCCTTCACTGGCCTCAGCCTAATAATCCCGTAATCACCTAGTTCTCGACTTACCCCTTCACCAGCCTCAGCCCAATAATCCCGTAACCACCTAGTGCTTGGACTTGCCGGTTCACCAGCCTCGGCCTAATAATCTCCTAATCACCTGGTGCTCGACTTGTCCTTTCACCAGCCTCGACCTAATAATCACTAACTATCTGGTGCTCGATTTGTCCTTTTACCCGCCTCCGTCCAATAATTCTTTAATCACTTGGTGCTCCACGTGACCCTTCACCCGCCTCCGCCTAACATATATATTGTTATAAAAGTAAATAAATTGAAGTTGGTTATTATTGATAAGCCAAGCGGCCGCAGATGAGAAAAGGTTGTGGAGAGGAGAAGAGATGGGCCAGGAAGTTTGTTTGGGCATGTCGTGCAAGTTAGAAGAGCACATGGAATGGAGCGTAGTACGTGGTGGTGGTGGCGATAAGAAGGAGGAAAGACTCATTAACGGAACGTCAAGCTAAAGCATTGTGGGGACTACTGCAACTGCATCTATCCTGGGGTCCATTTCAGATCCAATCGGTTTCCAACTTTGTAGTAAAAATTTTCATACATCATGTGAACTCATAATTGAAAAAGCCATATTTCTGTTACCCTGACAATCTAGACAACAGCCAATAATGATACTAATCATAATCACATAATATCTCACCTAAATATATATAAAATATATGTATATACCAACACGTTTCCCTATGCTAAACTAATTTAATAAACTAAACAAGTTTAATTAACTTGAGTTAGGTTTAAATATCTTTTCTGCTGATTCACTTGTATATGTTTGATTGGGGATCAATTGAGCAGTGGCTAGTAATATTAAAATTAATTACTTAACTATAACGGTAAGTTAATAATTTGAGTTAGACAACCACATTAGGTTTGGGAAATGGGAATAATGTAGAGTGATTAGGAAAGAGAATGTGAAAGGGGAAGAAAAAAAATCAAATTACAAAAACAAAAATATAATAATAAAAAAAAAAGTTCAGGCGCGCTGACGCGCCCGTGTGGGCTGCTGATGTGGTCGCAAAACACGCACAAGACAGCCTTGTTTCTTCATTTTCTCTTTTTCCGACATTATTTTTGTTTTTGCACATGCAATTATCCCCCAAAATTAATTCTCTCCCTAAGCATCAGCTATAATTGAAGTGGGTGAATTACTGCGCAATCTCCCCATATTATCACTGATTAATGCTCTTAGGTTTCAAATATCTTTTTGCTGTTCACTTGTTAAGTTTTGATTGAATCCTAGCCGTAAGTTGGAGACGAATAGGCCAGGCCATTGGTGGGGCTTATATCTTGACCTAATTAAGGCCTAGTTAGTCTAGCTTGTTTAGTAAAAGGTCAGACTTAGACCAATTTCAAAGCTATTTAAGACTAAACAAGTCATGCCTATATAATAACAGGCTCGACTTCATGCCACAGCCTGCCTTAATATATAATATATATGTATATATATACTATAATAATATATATATATATAAATATATATATATATATATATATATATTATATATATATATATACTATATTCTATTTATACCTAATATATTTTTATATTACCAATAGTAACCCAGTATATATATAATTACCTAACCGGTTGATTGTAATTAATAATATAATTATTTTTAAGTTTTTAATAGGTATATATTAAATGCTTTAAAATGTAGGCAAAACTTACATTAGGCTCAAAGCCTATTTAAATAGGCTTAAAGCCTATTTAGGACCTTACTTTGAAGCCTTTTTAAAAGTCTATTTAATAAATATACTTTTAAAAAGGCTTCAAGCCAAGCCTTAGGCAGGCTCAGGCTTGAGCCTTAAAAAAAAGCTTACATACAGGTCTAGGCTTTAGATTTTCCTAAAGCCCGGCTCAGCCTAGCCTATTTCCACTAGACTCAAAACAACCTCCACTAAAGTTCGATCTCATGATCTCTCACATGTGAAAAAGTCACTACATGCCAACTAAGCACAAAGTGTTTAGCATATACTTAATTAATTTGAGTTAGGTTAAATATCTTTCTGCTGATTCACTTGTATATACTTGATTGAGCCGTTAGAGCAGTGGCTAGTAAATTAAAAATTAATTAATTACTATAGCGGTAAGTAATTAATTAATTTGAGTTAGGTTTAAATATCG
>VALG01002871.1:0-20236 GCA_009835305.1 Ipomoea purpurea
CGGATATTAGCTCTCCCGAAGAGCTCGATAAATCTAGAAACCATGACTCTATCATGCATTGAAAGGAGAAAATTACAATTGAATGTAATGTGGAAGTCGAAGAGCAATTTGAGTATTCTAAAATTTTTCAAAAGCATAGGAATGGTTGTGGACCGCCTTGGACTGTCTGTAAAAAACAATGGGCAATTTCTTATGTATCAAACCATAGGTATTTCGTTGGTTCATAAGAGTAAAAACAAAACTAATCAACAATACCGAAAACAAAGAATAATTCGAGCTAGAGAGAACAATCATTTTGATGCGCTTGTTCTTGAAAATATTTTATCGTCTAGACGTCGTAGAGAATTGAGAATTCTAATTTGTTTCAATTCAAACAATTGGAATGATGTGGATACCAATTCCGTATTTTTCAACGAAAACGGGGTAAAAAACTGTAGTCACTTTTGGGAAGAAAGGAACCTTCGTGATAAGGAGAAAAATGAATTAATTTCAATTCAAGTTTTTTCTTTGGCCCAATTATCGATTGGAAGATTTAGCTTGTATGAATCGTTATTGGTTTGATACTAATAACGGCAGTCGTTTCAGTATCTTAAGGATCCACATGTATCTACCATTGAAAATTCGTTGATAGTATTACTATATACCCTGTAGCAGGGTATATGATAGAAAACAAATGCACACATGCCTTATCTTATACCTCATTCGAATCTCACTGAATAGAGGATACAGCGTATCCATTAGACCTATAAATTATCAATGAATCCAAAGATATTCATTTCATTTTAGGTCTAATTGATTCACTTTTGTGAATACAAAAATGTACGAGATTCTTATCTGAATTCAAAATAGGATTTTGAATTCATTGGAATGGATAAACTGAGGAGTTCAGAAAGCAATTTATTCTATATCAATCATTCAAATTATTGGCATTCTTTTTATTGATCAATAAAATTCGTTAAAATATATATCAGGGAAGGGGATCAATTCTTTTTTTATGGTAAAAAACTTATTCATTTCGGTTATTTCTCAAGAAGAAACCAAAGAAAACAGAGGGTCCGTTGAATTTCAAATATTCAATTTCACCAATAAGATACAGAGACTTACTTCCCATTTAAAATTGCACAAAAAAGACTATTTATCTCAGAAAGGTTTGCGTAAAATTTTGGGAAAACGTCAACGGCTGCTAGCTTATTTTCAAAAAAAAATAAAGTACGTTATAAAGAATTAATTGAGAAATTGGATATTCGAGAGACAAAAACTCATTAATTTTTAATTTGAGGAGTCATTTGTTTTTAACTTATTTGTTTCGTTTCAATTTTGATGAACCTCTTTTCACATTCAGCAATTCATGGAAGAATTACATGGAAGAACGAATCGGTAAAAAATTTATGACTGCACCAGCTACAAGAAAAGACCTCATGATAGTCAATATGGGTCCTCACCACCCATCAATGCATGGTGTTCTTCGACTTATTCTTACTCTCGATGGTGAAGATGTTATTGACTGCGAACCAATATTGGGTTATTTACACAGAGGGATGGAGAAAATTGCGGAAAACCGAACAATTATACAATATTTGCCCTATGTCACACGTTGGGATTATTTAGCTACTATGTTTACAGAAGCAATAACCGTAAATGGACCTGAACGATTGAGCAATATTCAAGTACCTAAAAGAGCTAGCTATATCAGAGTCATTATGTTGGAGTTAAGTCGTATAGCTTCCCATTTGTTATGGCTCGGTCCATTTATGGCGGATATTTGGGGCGCAGACTCCTTTCTTCTATATTTTTCGAGAAAGAGAGTTGATATATGACCTATTCGAAGCTGCCACCGGTATGCGAATGATGCATAATTTTTTTCGTATCGGGGGAGTAGCTGCTGATCTACCCCATGGCTGGATAGATAAATGTTTGGATTTTTGCAATTATTTTTTAACAGGGGTTGCTGAATATCAAAAACTTATTACACAGAATCCCATTTTTTTAGAACGAGTTGAAGGTATAGGCACTATTAGGGCAGAAGAAGCACTCAATTGGGGTTTATCCGGACCAATGCTACGAGCTTCGGGAATCGAATGGGATCTTCGTAAAATCGATCAGTATGAGTGTTACGACGAATTTGCTTGGGAGGTTCAATGGCAAAAAGAGGGGATTCTTTAGCTCGTTATTTAGTAAGAATCGGCGAAATGGAAGAATCCATAAAAATGATTCAACAGGCCCTGGAAGGAATTCCGGGGGGGCCTTATGAGAATTTAGAAATCCGACGTTTTGATAGAGTAAAACATCCCCAATGGAATGATTTTGAATACCGATTCATTGCTAAAAAAAACCTCTCCTATTTTTGAATTATCGAAGCAAGAACTTTATGTGAGAGTCGAAGCTCCAAAGGGAGAATTGGGAATTTTTCTGATAGGAGATCAGAGCGTTTTTCCTTGGAGATGGAAAATTCGTCCACCGGGTTTGATCAATTTGCAAATTCTTCCTCAGGTGGTTAAAAGAATGAAATTGGCTGATATTATGACGATACTAGGTAGCATAGATATCATTATGGGGGAAGTTGATCGTTGAAATGATAATTGATACAACACAAATCCAGGCTATCCATTCCTTTTCCGGATTGGAATCCGTAAAAGTCAAAGAAGTCTATGGGATCATATGGATACTTGCCCCTATTTTTACTATTGTATTAGGAATCACAATGGGTTTACTAGTAATTGTTTGGTTAGAAAGGGAAATATCCGCGGGAATACAACAACGTATTGGCCCCGAATATGCGGGTCCTTTAGGAATTCTTCAAGCTTTAGCAGATGGTATCAAACTCCTTTTGAAAGAAAGCCTTCTTCCATCTCGAGGGGATACTCGCTTATTCCGTATCGGACCTTCCATAGCAGTGATATCCGTTTTTCTAAGTTATTTAGTAATTCCTTTTGGTTATAAGCTTGTTTTAGCCGATCTTAGTATTGGGGTTTTTTTCTGGATCGCCGCTTCAAGTATTGCTCCCGTTGGACTTCTTATGTCCGGATATGGATCAAATAATAAATATTCCTTTTTAGGCAGAATCTCTGATATTGAAAATAAAAAAGATATTGAAAATAAAAAAGTCTCTTTTAGAGAAGAAAGCGCTGAACTAGAAAGGCAAACAGCCGATATATTGGAAAGCGAATTCGCACTTGAGGCAGAAAAGGTGAATTTAAAAGAATTAATAGATTATTTTTTAGAAAATACAGCTGCCTTGGAACGAGCACAAACTACTATACAAGCTCCAGAGGGTTCTTTGAAAAAAGAAGGACATTCTTTAATCCGAACTACAAATGCACTGAGAGAAGCTCAGTTTGTACTGAGCGAGCGCAATGATTCTTTGAATGAAAGAGATTTCCTACTCAGAAAATATTATAAGATGTTATCTTGGATATTTTTGATCGTAATTTGGAAGAAGAAACTCCTCCTATTTTGCGATTCGAACCTTCTACTATTTTTGAATTAGAACTTTCTCCTCTTTGGGGAGGAGAACCTTCGCGTCCTACTAATGAAACAAATGAAAGAAATAAATCCTGTAATTATAGTCGTATAGCCAATAGAAAACTCTTACCCAATTTAAGTAATTTTAAACATAAGAACTTAATTTGGGTAAGTTTTTTTTTTAACCTAGTATAATTGAATTTTCTTAATTTTTGTAAAACAGAAAAATAAAGATTGATACAAAAAAGAAATAAAAAAACAAATAAAAAGGAATTCTCGCATATCCTAAATATTTGATACCTTCGCTAGCAATAAAACTAAGAAAAGCAAAACAATTAAATATTTGGTCAATAATTCTTAAATCAAAAGAACATAATTTGAGAAAACCTTCGTACTTGGCAAACAAAAAATTCTTATAAAAAGTATCTATATAAGCACGATTATAGGCCCAGTCATATATGACAAAGACTATTTTGTCGCGAATAACTCTCTTAAGGCTTTTTTGATGAAGCGAATTAATTAATAGAAAACTTTTGAAAGACGAATAGGTGGGTTTATATAATAAAAATGCTATAAATATTCCGCAATAAGCAATCCCCCCGGAAATTACCGTATGCTTTAAAAACTCGGCTAAATCTGTTGAATTAGTGTGATGCAAAAGATAAATAGCAGGATGTAACCATTGGGTTAAGATGTCGAGATTGAACCAAGCTCCTTCGGAATTCCTAAGAATCCAATTACAAAAGTTACAAAACACAATAGAATTTGTGGATAATAACATAGTATTTTTCTGATTTCAAAAGGGTGCTAAACTCTGAATATGGTACTACCTCTGGTTCGTCAATCCCATGCTCAACATATATGTCACACCTTCTTATATCTACATGCTAACTCATCAGCTCCAAGGTGTGGGTGTCATTAAAAATGGCCTAAGCTTCTCCCTTGCACCATACTTAACTTGTAAGATATAATTTCCCTTACCATATCTCTCATGTGCTATGAACTTCATCAAATGAGGCACACAAATAAGATCGAAGTCAGTTGTTACTTCATCAACTTCTCCATATATATCGTAGTCTTGGATCTTGCACAAAACTAACCCTGATGAATCTCAAATACACTATATCATACATTCTGAACTAAAGTATAACCAGTACTATGCTCTATTATTGGGTATTAAAAGAGAGTATCAATTAGTTATTCGGCTCAAAATTAACTGCCCAAAAACTACAGTGTATGGCTACGCGAGCTAAGTGCATATTCTAGATCATAAAGACATAAGAAATCGTAAATCAAAATCATAAAAGCATCTACTACGTCCATAAAGGCATAAACAAATCATATGTTGGAAAATATTCGCACGTCAACGCGCGTGATGGAAACTTTTTAAGAAACACGGACACAAGGGTGCATGAATGAAAGGAAGTATTGTCGTGATAATAATAACACTATTTTAAAGCGTTATTTGCCCGGTGACGGTGCAGTCGAAATAAACGGTACGCTTTCGACATGCAACACAGAATAAAAGCTAAGCTCGCCACCAGCTTAACGTAGCCGAACTTCACTATACTCATACTTTAATAACCAGACATGAAAGGAAGAGAAAGGAAATGTTTGTCTGCTGTATTTGAACTCAAGGCAAAGCTATGTTTAAATAATAGAGGCCAAGCAATTTAGCCATCAAATTATTTAAAGGATCTTTAACCACTCATTAATTTATTGTTAATATTAAATCATGAGTAAGTCATGAACCACATAATTAATGAGTGGCTTGCATTTTTCCCAACGATTCCCGCAAGGGAATGAAAGAAAGTCTGAGCAATACAAATGAGTTGACCTTAATTGAATAAAATCTAGCTTGCATTTGGTAAAATATACTCTTTATTCTTCATTGTTCATATCTATTTTTGCCTATTTTGCAATGGTTTGATCTTGGTCTTTATGATGCTTGCCTAAAATTCTAGAGATTAGGATTGTTTGTAGTTGTAATTGTGTCGATGGGTTTTGATTTGAATATATATATATATATATATATATATATATATATACATATATATATATATAAGAGAGAGAGAGAGAGAGAGAGAGAGAGAGCAGACGAGAGAGAGATTACTATTACTATTACTATTATTATTTATTATTCATTGTTGCGTTGTTGTTGTTGTTGTTGTTGTTGTTATTATTATTATTATTATTATTATTATTGATGAAATTAATTAACCCGGCGCTTGAATTAACTAATTAAGACCAATTAATTAAAGGAAATAAAAACAAGATATAAAGCATGAAGGAGACAAAGTGCATTGTATTATGTTGCTCATTGTAATGAGAGGACAAGAGATGTCTAGATGAAGACAAGTTGTGTCTAAAAGGAAACAAAAGAACTTTGACAATGACTATGTGGTGAAGTGATTCTTCTTAAATAAGAAGTCATGTGTTTGAACCACTTTGTGTAAAACGAACCCACAAACCACGCCAACCCTCTTGGGCCATGGCCGGTTCTCACCCGGGGCCGGCCTCAACCTTAGTGGGGGCTTTTGATAAATAAATAGTTATTCAAATAATGTATATGCACAATATGAATAATTATATATGTTTGACTTAATTTATTTAAAATTTAATTTTCATGTAATATTTTTTTAAATTTTAACAAAAAATAAAGTTTACAATTAAAAATTATTAAAGAAATGGGGACAAAACGATTACTAAACTAGAAGCTTAATTGGTTGAGATTGAAGTGATGAGTACGACAAACATAATGCTGGTGTGAGTAACATGCAATGTTTCCATGCGTGAATCATGCAAGCATAAAAGTTCTGCCTCAAAATCATCATTTTCACCATAGCCAAAAGCTGTGGGGATTCACTCCCATTTAGTGTCCCGCAGCTATGCTTAGAGTGGTACCACTACCTCCAAATTTTGCGCACCTAACCACATACTTAAGATTTTTTTTCTCAAGAGGAAACCCGATCCAAAAGCCTAGACAGAGAGTGCGCAATTGATAAACATTAAATTCGTAATCTTTAAATACGAAGATCATATTTCACTTATGCAGTTATTTCTTTAAAAAAAATTATATATTATTTTTTGGGGGTAAACAATATTAGTTTAGGAAGACCCAATACAATGGTTCAACCAAAATGCCAAATTATATCATGTACTACAGTACTAGGGTTCATTTTCCAAGGTTAAAACAATGTTATTTTATATTAAGAGGTCGTTTGGTACTTTCTCATCAATAAATTCTTGGAAAAGTATATCCCATGAATGTATTTTGCAAAAAATAAAAAGAAAAAGAAAAAGAATTCTTTTTTGAGTACTATTGACTCTATTACTTTCTTTAGACCAAAGAGTCAATACCCGATCGTCGAGGTTCGATCCTGTAATTTTCTATGAGGTTTCGTCTGAGCACAGTGCTTGACCTAAAGAAAAGAATTAAATTACCCAAAAATTAATTATGATGTTTGGTTTGAATGGTTTCTTAACTGATTATATTATGCCTTCACGTGACCTGAGACAAGGTGACCCAATGTCCCCGTATTTATTCATTCTATGTGCTGAGGGACTAGCTCATCTGCTTAGCACGTCTATCCAAAGTCACCCCATCTCACCTTGTGTTGTGGTGCGAGGGGCGCCCGGAATTTCTCACATCTTTTTCGCCGACGATAGCCTATTGTTCTTTAAAGCATCTTCTGAAGAGGCTGAAGTTGTTAAGGAGTGTCTTACCGTTTATGAATCCATGTCCAGACAATCGGTGAATTTCAATAAAATCGTGTATTATTTTTAGCCGTAACACATGCGATGGAGTTCGAAATGGCGTTACTGGGGTACTAAATGTTACTGCTGGCCACTAACATTGGTACCATTTTTTGCTTATGGGAATAGGCCAAAATCAACAAACGGAAATCTATCTCCCTAAAATACCTATTAAATAAATTTCCCGAATGAAAATTATTAAAAAGTAAAAAGCTAACCTGATAGACCATTTACTATCATACAATAAACACTACGAGTATCACCCCATAACACATGTTCATTGTTATACTTTATTCAAGGTTTAATAATTCTATTCCTATAATAAGGAAGATTAAAAGGGAAGATCTTAATCATAATCTAATAGTAAAGGAGGCCTACTTTCTATTTATCCTAATTATAACTTAGGTCTGGATCCTAATTACGGTCTGAATAGTAAAAGGTTTTATTTCTTTATTCTCATTCTAATAGGGCCTAACGCCTCTATTTAGGCAAGGTCAACGGTTCATGTGTTTTACATCATCAATGACCATTACAGTAATCAAATTTATCATAATCCAAATATAAGACGGGATCCAAACAGAACAAACTCGGTCTTCTGATACCAATTGTTGGTCCCGATAGGGATATCGATTAGGATTACTAGAAGTTAATATTAGGTGAATACGGGAGCGATCATATAGCTTTTTCAAATTATAGAACAATATAATAATCCTATTATGAGCGCTTATAGCCGTACAACACAGTAGAGAGTGTTACAGATCGGGTTCCAAAAAGAGGATCTCAAGAACGTAATCTCGCACAGCCCGATTAATTATGATAACGGACTCCGCGCGGCAGCTCATCTTCTCCTCCATTGAAACCATGTTTAATAACTTCCCGATACGGCTATTGACTCCATATAAGAGAAAGCACCATACTGCCAAGGTTATCATCGTTGACTATTATGACCTTCAAAGTGCAGACCAGACGATCCAGTCATCTCTGGTCGAACATCACTAGCATCCATCCCTTTAAATGTGCCATGGGGTCTGTAGTGAGGTTAAATCTCGGATACCAAGTGAGTTTCACACCGATTTAATTATAAATTCTAACAGTTAAGTGCAGCCTTGAGCGTCCTCTAAGTGCTGGCCTCCCCCGTTATCCTGTTGTGCGCACAGTGAGCCTATACCAGACGATTTGAAATCTCCCATGTCCTATATTACTTGCGCTTAGCGTTTATGCCTTTCGTGTCCTGATACTTCTCAACAGTTACTGAAATACTTGCGGGGCCCAAGCAATGGAAAATTTGTTGGATAATTCAATAATCATACTGAGAGATGATATGAAGATACCTCCCAGGAAATCTTACACAGCAGTTTCATCAGTAAGTACCTTAAAGCAAACCAATCTCTCATGATTATAGCTACCAAATGTATATAGGTCACCTGACTTTCTGTTCAACGAAATCCCATGAAAACGCCAGAGAGTAGAGAAGTTCGTACTCATACTATGAGCTGGCTTCAGGAATAAAACCTAACTATGCGTGACGCCGTCGTCTACATCACTTAACCGATGCTTCCGTGTCCGACAAGATGCGCTGTACGATCGTATCAGTCTGGATGGATCCATCTTAATTCTCAGCTGGTCGACGAGTTTGGTACCAAGGGGCTTCTCGGTTGGATGATACTTCTGTCAGAGAGAAAAGTTATGGCCTCCCGCCTCATACTTCTTTCCCTTATAGAGTGAAGACTCCACTTCTCCCTACGTAAGCTGCATTGTCCACATTTTCTTCTCTCTGTTTAGGTGTGTCGCCGCCAGCCTGGTCCACCGTAGAAGAAACTGTAGTGTTGTTTCTTTTGTCGTCGAGCGCCCATCTCAGTTCCTACTCGCATGTCATCCTCTCCGATTCTGGTCGTGTTCCTTTTCTTGGCGTTCGCAAGTGATGCCTCGCGCCATCTCCTTCCTCCAGACTTTTTTGGTGGATTTTTTGATGGATCTGCTACGGCTGTTGCCTGCTCGCTTGGATCGCCTTGACAAAATGCCGGAATATCCGCTGCTGGATGAGTTCTATATCTGTCTCTTTAACACGGTTACATCGTCTTGTGTCCATGCCCGGGGTCTCCGTGGATGCGTCTTTGTGTTCCTTTTGGGGTGACCTTCATGCATTCTGGTGGGAACTCGACTTTCCCCATCTCATCAGCCTGTTTCCTGTCGATTCCGCACTTTCGCCACTTCCGACTCGGCAGGTTGGTCATGGTCTTGGGCGGGCTGCTCCACGCGGCGAGTCACTGTCCGGCCTTTCCCTGCGCGGTTACGCTCACGTGCGCTCTGCCGACCGTGAGTTTCTACCAGAGCGCGGAGGGGTTCTCTTCGTCCCAGCCATTCTCTCGCCGACCGTCGCTCGACACCCGGGCCTAGCCGAGAATGAACGGACTGGACGGGTTGACTCACCGCCCGGCAGGTTGATTGTCGATTGTCCGGCCTTCGCGGCGGTGGGGGGTCTTGTTGCGGTATCCGAGTAGCGGATTGCTCCCGCATTCCCGACTTGCCTCGGCGAAAGCGCGTCCAATTGCATGTAGTTGATCCGGGGTGAGTGGTACCGCAGTCGGCTGCGGATTATCTGAGGTGTTGGTGGCGGTGTTGCGTCGTCTTCCTGGCTTCGGGTGCTTCTTCGATTCAATTGATCTCTTAGGTCGGCTCCTAGCCCATTGCGTTGGCTCAATTGCTCTTGGCTTCCTGTCATGGTAAAGTCTTTCAATTCCTCACGACCAGGACTCTTCTCGATGATTTCTCAAACTCGCCTTGCTCAAAAAGGCACGCGACTCTTGGTTCGATCCCCACAGACGGCGCCAGTGATGGTTTTTGGGTTTTCGGGCCCAAGGAGGTCCAACACAACCTTAAGCTGGAGGATACACCTTTCACAAAAAGCCTTGATTTCAGTGAAAATATGACGCTCAATAGTGCTTTCTATTCCCTCTCCGGGTTCTCGGCCCTCCCCTCTTACAAGGGTGGAGGAGCCTTTTTATAGTGGCTCCTCTTCTACTGACTTAAAGGCCCATGATGGCCGACTTAAAGATTACATTCAATGTGCCGAGCCGTTTGGGCGACGTTACAGACTCCGCCAATGGCTCTCTCTGGCTAGTAACTGGCAGACCGAGTCCTGCTTTTAATGCCTCAACGGCCCCTTGCCTTGACTGCTCTGAAGGCTCTCTCAACGGCTCTCTCAACGGCTCTATGAACCGAACTTCTCCTTAGGCCGGGGCTCAGACCGATTCCTCGTCTTTGATTGGCACTCGGACTGGGCTGTCCTTCGTAGCCCGAGACTGGGCCTTCCTCTTTGGGCCTGGGCCGAGTCCTGGACTCAGCCCATGCGTTCTTCGAGCCGGCTTGCGTCAGCCCATTCTTCCTTCTTTGGTCTTTCCTTTCTGGGCCTCTTTTCTTGGGCCGGGGTTAGGCCGGGTTCTCACCCCATCAGCTGTTATAAAAATTGTTCATATTAATATAACAATACTAACAATTTGTAATATTGCTTAAAGGTTGTCTGTAATTGCTGGTTTGACCCAAGTGTAAGACATTAATGTTTTGTAGTGGTAGAACCTGTTATGCAAAATAAGAAAATATAATCATTTATATAATATAATTCAGAAAGAATGGTTAAAAAAAAAAAAAAAAAAAAAAAAAAAACAGTTCTAGGATTTCCGTCCTATATATCAAAATTTATTCGAGACTTGCTCACCATTTGTAACAACACTCAAAGTGTAGAAAGTGTATTTTGAAAGACACCGAATACTTGTGTTCTATTAGACGGTTGTGGAACCTGATTTGTTAACGCTGATTGTGAACCTTCGTTGGGTGTACAATGTTCGTTCTCTGCATATTAGGACATGAATGTTAAAAGTAGTCATATAGAGAGTATATATTAGTGTCCTAACATATTCATCTTTAATTAAATAAAAAAACTACTAAACATGGAAATAATTCGAAACAAATAATAAATCCATATATCTATAATTACATTCGCGAACAAAAGTACATGAAATAGTCCAGTTTATATATATTATGTATAATGTATAAAATCCTCAAAATCATATTTTTAATCAGTTTTATAATTTTAACACTAAATAATATAGATATTATAAATACCACAAAAAAAAAAAAAAAAAAAAAACCATACTCTCAGTTCGCAAAGCATTATCAGTAATGGGTCTTTGTTGACCTTATCTCCTACAATCAGATCTGGTAATATTTTTGAAATGAGAATGTTTCTCTCATTTCATTCGGGCGTTTCTCGAACTAAGAGTAATGGTCTTTGTTGACCTTATCTGCTTCAATCAGATCTGTGTTAAATTTATGAGATGAGAATGATACTCTCATCTCAAACCCAGCGTACGCAGTATCGCTTTGCACCTTCTCTCTACATTTCAAGCTATTTCGCTAGATTATTTCCCAGATCATGCGCTATCTGTTCGTACCCAGGCGTCATTCGTATGTAATCTACAAACATCAGCCTCGATTCCATGTTACTTCTCTCCCGATTTGGAAACCCTAGTCTCGGTTCGCGTGTGCTCGTAGATTCAGCAATAGCAAAAATGGATATGAAGTCTATATTTGTAAGTTTTGATACCTAGTTCTTCTATTCTCCGATTTACTACTTCTAAATTCAATTATAATCTTTAACATAGGATTTCTGCTTCATTTCGATTTTGTCTCACACCTGATGTTACTTAATAGACAATCTAGAACCCAAAAATTTGACACTCAGAATCATGCACCTAAACCCTAAAATTTTGTTTATTTTGTTCTTTAAACTTCCGATCTGAAAATGCAAATGAAGCGTATTTTAAATTTATTCGGTGATTTTTTAAAAAAAAAATTCAGTTTCCTAAAAATCGAGCATATTGATCTGTCTACAACCAAGTGTTTCTAAGTTGAGCAGAGAGCTTGGGAAAGTGATAAGTTTCTCTAATATATTCTCTTTTAATATGCCCTTTGATAGTGTATGTAAAGCATAAGATGTGTTTTACGATATGACTAATTACATGCTTCTACTAACTATTTCATAGTGTATGTAATGAATTTGAAGGAGACACACCTTTTGTTTGACGACACTGTTTCCTCTTGGATCCAATAGTGCATGACGATGTAATTTTCCTCATGTTCTGCAATAGGAATGCTTGAGATTCTGTGCTTTTGATGGGAATGCTTTACGTTCTGTATTTTTTGTGGGATGAGAGTATTGTGTTCACAGCAGTTTTGTAAATCCCATATTGTGATAATTGTTTGTGTATTTATATAGAAGGTAAACTGGTTTCTCTTGAAAAGAAAAACATTAGGACTTAATTATTCATGTTATCAAGCACATAAGGAACATAAAAGGTTTTTTAAAGTTCTGTCAATTAAATCATCCCTGTAATATTTGTTTTTTTTTTTGGGTTATATTAATGAAGCTGAAAGGTTAATGTTTTTAATTATAATTTTATATATTTAGGTGGTGTGCCTGTTATCATATAAGTGAATGTATATTTTTTGGTCATGTTATAGTGTAAATGAACGAAACCATTATCATTTTCTCTCTAATGTGACTTTGGTTTTGCAGTGAATGTGTTGGGGTCATAGATCTGATATCTTAGATGACCCAAGTGTAAGTTTAGTAACTAAATAGAGTATGCAGACAAGATTTATTACACTGTTTAAATGTAAGTGTAAACTTTTATTTTAAATGTGAGTTTCTAAGTTACTATCACTAATGTTACTTTACGAATTTCCAAGAGACATGTAGTTTATTAAGTATTTTCTTAAAAACTTAATAAACTTACCTTTGTCTTTGCACAGGTGTATTGGTCACGGGTGTGAGATGTTAACTCAACCAATTTTAAAGTTGGGAACAAAACCGAGTATACAATTAGTTAATAGGTAATTTTAGAGTTTAAGAACAAAAAGTGGACCATTAATGTTATATTATAAGTTTGACCTCAGTTATACTTATTAAAAACGTTTTTTGCAATACTTATTAAAAACGTTTTTTGCAAGGCTTTTTAACATGGGATTTAATGAACAGGTCATGTTACTTTAATAATTTGCAAAGTACATTTACATATTGAAGTATTTTATGTCAATTGTTCTCAAACATCATGCAATTATGAAGTTTGACATCATTAGCACTTATTAGAATTGATTTTCAGGGGATCTTGAATTGAACCTTGAGCAGTCAATTACTTGATTAATTTGAAAGACACATTTAATAATGAAGTATGTTATGTAAATTTTCTAAGGTGACTTTGTTTTGAAGTGAAGGTGTTGACGTCACCGATATTTGATATCTTAGAGAGGCAAAGCTAAAACTTACTAACCAAATATGATTATGCAGAACAGACTCTACACTTCTTTAAGAAGTAAAATTTAATTTAAACGTGAATTTAGGAGTGTTTACAGAAATCTTTACTAATTTCCAAGACATCTTGTAATGAGTATTTTGTTCAAAATTTTATAAAGAGAAACTTTTATTTTGCAGTTAAGGTGTATTGTCGTCACAGGTGACTGACCTTAAACTAATGTTCAATTTAAAAAGTTAACTCAATCAAACAGGTAATGTTAAGATTAATTTGAAAATTGTGTAAATTAATGCTATAGTATAACCTTGCCCTCGTTATTGCTTATCAAAATAGGTTTTTGCAGCTTTTTTTGCAAACTAATTTGAAACAGAGCAGGTCATGTTACTTTACTATTTGCAAAACTTATTAGAAATGATAATTGTTATGTGACTGTCTCAAAAGTCATTTTTTTTGCAGTGAAGGTGTTGGGTGTTAAGATCTGTGATCTTAAGGACCCAAACCGTAAACTTGGAACGCAAAAGATACTATGCAAAAGCTCTGTAGTAAAAAAAAAAAAAAAAAAATAAAAAACACCAGTACTGCCTCCCTATAAAAAAATAATTCAAATAATTAAGAATGAAAATAGCTTTTTATAGTTTTTATTTTATTTATTAAAAAAAAAATTATACAGGAGAAAAGAGTTAATTAATCAAAATGGTCCCTTTGACTATATAAAAATTACCAATTTGGTTCCTTACTATTTTTTTAACCAATTAAGTCCCTCAACTTTAAAAATTTAACCAATTGTCCTCTGTTAGTTTGACCGTTAGTTCAACATAATTGGGACTAAATTGGTAATTTTCTCTATAGTCAGGGACCATTTTGTAATTAACTTTTAGGGTGGCATTCGGATTAGTTTTCTCAATCGAACTGTACCGAACCCGAACCAAAGTAATTATATGCAAACAACTGAACGATATGAATTTTGTATACCGAACGTCAATAAAAACTCCGATCCCAATCTGAAGTTGTTCGGTAAAGAAATTGAACTGAACGATACAGTTTGATTTTAAAAAAATATAATAATAAATAATAATAATAAATAAATAATAATAAATAAATAAATAATAAATAAATAAATAAATAAAGTAAATCCCAAGTCCCTTACTGCTTTGCTCTGTCGTTTCAGCTCATATTTTTCACGGGTATCTCTCGTAAATGTTTATTTGATTTCTTTTATGGTTTGTTATCAAAAGTTCTATAGTTAATTGTTGATGATTTTTACATAGTCTATATCCAACTAGTCTAATATAAAATCTCAATATGTTCGCGTTGTTTGTATATTATTTCCGTGTTTGGTTCAGTACAGGTTCAAATTCGAGAAAAACTAAACGAATTGTCCACCCCTAAGTTAATTACAAAATGGTCCCTTGACTATAGCAAGAATTTACCAATTGGGTCCCAAGTTTAACGTTGACTAACGGTCAAATAACGGAGGACCAAATTGATTAAATTTTAAAAGTTAGAGACTTAATTGATTAAAAAAATAGTCAAAGACCAAATTGGTAATTTTGTTATAGTCACCGAGACATTTTGATAATTAACTCAGGAGAAAATTAATTCACGTTCCGATGCACAAGCAAAAAATGATATATTATTATTTCATTTTTTGAAAGGTGAATAGAAATTCCAATGGCATGGAAAGTATTGGTGGGTTGTAATACTCCTAATAAAGGAACTCTATGGACATACATTTTAGGTTGTAAAGGTGAAGTGGGTGAGCAGTTGACAGTACCCCAACCAGCAAAATACCTTATCAAACTATCATTCTTTTAAGACCAGTGCAGTGTTGACATAACAATCTACCAATTACATCCGCACAAACCAATTTCCCTCCCAACACCATATTAATAAAAATAAAACAACCAAGAGTACATAATATTACATTTTCGCCAAACACCTTATGGTTCAGATGGCATGGGTTATGAGCTCACATTATGAGAGGTTTGGAATTTGAGTCTCAGTGGAAATTTTTACTCCTTTGTGCATCGAGGTTTGAGAAAGTAGTTTGAACAGATACTAACATTGTAATGAGACGGTAGTATTCAAATATATATATAATAATATATAATATATATATTAAAAAATATATGAGATGCTCACATAAGTGGCCATGTTGTTAGTGTGGTCATATGGTCAATTATATACCAATTATATGATATGACTAAATGATTTCATTATTAATCAAGATTTTTCAATATTTTTTCGGCGCACATTCTCGTACCCAGAGAACTGTAAGGGTAACTGCATAAAATACGGAATAGGGGAAAATCACCATTGTTGTGGTGTTTTATTACACATTGGTCATGTGTCAACACTGTTTGACTGGACGACCGCTATAAATGTCATTGTAATTACCATTAACACGGAATGACACCATTGGTGTGTTCACTGTGGTGTGTTTTATTACACTATTGGGTGTATGTTGTCAACACGTTGGTTATCTGGGAACCCGCGCGCTATAAATGGTCACTGTAATTACCATAACACCCCCACTTACTATAAATGGCGCGAAAATTCTCAAAGATTACCACTGCCTTGTAGATTAACGATTCAACGACCCACAGTACGACCACACCTAATGGCATGACCACATATGATGCGTTTTCTATATATATATATATTATATATATATATATAATATTACAGTTTTCAAAAAATTATCCAATATATAATGAACAATTATTTAATTAATATATACAAATATATATAAGACTAATAAAGTTTGCCTTATGAAAAAAAAAATTGTTAGTGTAATGTGTTGAAACGAATCTTCCATATTATTTTTAATTTTAGTATTGTTATAATAATTTGTTCTTATTTACCCTCTATATATTTTCCTTCCCTTAATAACCTACGATTTGTTTAGTGTAAATTTTAGTAACAAAGAATTCCATTTACTATTTGATTATCTTACGTTACTTCATTAATTTTTATAAGAAAATGTCTTAGTTCGAACCATTATCCTAACAAGTTGACATATATTGTAAACATATACACAAATATGTTAGAATGTATTGAAAAAATCATTACCAGAATATGTGGTCTAATGGTACCCGGGTTGGATTTTTATTGAAGAATTATAGTCGAGCCTCAATAGAGGCGTTATTTCTTTGTGTTTCAGTAGGTGACAGAGTACACAATCGTAATAGAACAGGAACCTTAAAAATTATTTTCCTGGCATTATTTTTTTTATAAAACAAATTTAGGTTAAGTTTTTTTCATTTAATAATCTTCTTTTGATTATTTGAACCAAAACTCAAATATTTAATATGTTTTACATTATTAGAAGATTAGTCAATTATGGTATTATATTTTTGTATGTTTTTCTATAATGGATACAATGGTACCAATAATATTATTTACAAATATTGTATATTATGTTTTTTATGGAAAAATTTATGTTCATCTATTGTTCAGACCTCGCGACTATTACAAAGTTGTTGATCAGAATACAACTACGGACTCTAAAGACGTATGATCATGTTTCCAAAGTAATGACAATGGTGACATCTCACTGACTCCAATTGAACAGTTTACACAGTCCATTCTCTGATTTTACAATGCATGAAAACTTCTAAAGAAATTGAATAATTTATTTATACTATATCATTATAAACAATATCTTAATCGTAACATATATTTCAATTATTTATTATTATCTGCTACTGACAGCAATTATAGCAATTGTCATCACAAACTCCAAGAACAATGTTGTCTCACCCAAAAAATGGAAATAAATACAAAAAATTAAAATGACTTAGTATTTTGGATGAAAAGTAAGTACCCCCTTATTACTCTTATTAATTACTAGTTTTTTTTTACGCGCTTGCAGCGATGAATAATGCCAAGATACTTATTTTTAAATAATATTTAGTATCAATGGCAATATTATATATTGAGATGTTCTAATCAACATATGTATAAATGTTGATTTATTTATTTAAATCGGTAATTTAAAGTATATAATCAGATAATATAATGAGAGATTGATTTATGAATTGTCACTAAAATAAATGTTTGCAACTGTTGTAACAACTTAGTTAAAGACTTAGTCTTAAAATGATGCTATAATACAATACTACTTTTGATTTAAATTTCTCCTAATTCTATCTTTAATTCTTTGGGTAACATTGTTATTGTTTTCATCTTCAGTAAATTCATCCTTTTTTTTTTTTTTTTATTGGTAGGTCTATCATGTGTCAATTAGGTTATCTGGTGAGCAGCATAAGGGATTCCATCACTCCAATGTAGATTTGTGAGGAAGTTTTAGATTTGTCTTGATGTGTATATAATGGGATTTAGTTGTAATATGAATCTTTAACGTACAAACACCAATTGATATTTAGTTGTGGTAGTTTTCGCCCTACATTGTTCATGTGTTGTGAGATGTGTGTTGCGTAGGTTTATCATTGAAAGTATTGAACAAAATATTAATATTAATATTAATATTTATTATATTTGTATATAAATTTGATGTGTAATACTTGTCAATTAGAGCTAGTTAAGGATGTTACATGTCAAGTTATTTGGAAAATGATCCTACCGTTTTAGAGTCCATGGAATTGTAATTTATGATCAACAACTTTGTAGTAGGTCACGCAGGTTGACATGATTAGAACAACAATTTTCCGATAAAAAATAATATAATAATATTGTAAAGTATGTAACAATTGTACCATTATAAAAAAAAAATACAAAAAGTATTAAATCATAATGGCTAAATCAATTCACATATACAAAGCATAATTGATATTAAGTTTTGTTTAAATAATAGAGAAGATTAATTTAAAAGAAAAAAAAAAAAAAAAAAAATAACATAAATTTGTTTTTTTTTAAAAATAAAAAATTCAAGAAAATCTAATAAATTTAAAATGGTAGTTCCTGATTTATAATCTTTGATTCCACCCTTTGAATGTTATGTATTTAGTCGAAAGCTAATTATGTTGACCAAATTTATGTATTGAAAAATATATATATATAAAATTTAACATTTACAATTAATATTATAATGCTATAATATATATATATATAATATATATATATATATCTATTATATAGGTATATATATATATATATAAATACATTTTAACATATTCATAATATATGTTTAAATTATACAACTATACGTTAGATGAGGTCGAACCTAAAGACCTATATAAATTAAGAGTATGTTAAGAATAATAAATATGTTAACGGAATATGTCCGTTTCTAAAGTTTAAACTAACGAAGTTAAGGTTATTTAAGGGAAAAATAATAAATAGATGTAAATGAGGAATCATTAAAATACTAAATCAAATATATAATACCATTTTAAGAAAATTTAACCGCATTTTTTTTTTGCATTAGGCCTAACCATTATTCGCTCCTTATTAGATTTGTATTTTATGTATTGTGAATGTATTTGTTTGTATTTGATATAGATTTTGGTTAAGACAATAAATAGTTATCCTACAACAAAAAATAATACATATCATTTAATTAATTAGAATAGATGCTATAATGCCTTTATTAAAAAAAAATTATTCATTATAAAAAAAAATTTAAGAAAAGGAGATATAATTTCATTAGTATATAGTCTTTATTTTCACAATTCAATAGATTCCTTATCTTCAAATTCATTAATTAATTATATTCCTACATAAGACAGTGGTTCTTGACTACTTTAATTACACTATCAGCTTGTAATTCAATATCAAAATAATACAAAATATGTATAATTTCTCTGTATTTATCAAGTATTTTATTTATACAAATAACATAAATATTAATATTTTGTCAATAACTATTCACATGAAATTTATGAACACATCACAACACAGAAACATGTAGGGAAACTTACAACCGCCAAATACAATAGGCTCTTTACAAGATAAGGGTTCAAGTACAATGATCATCATCATATACACGACAAGGCAAATCTAAAACTTACCTACACCATAATACCATCTATTACATGATGATAGCCTTTATGCTACAACTTTAAACTAGGGCTGTGCCAAAATCCGACCCAACCCAAGAACTCGCCGAATCTGAGATCCGATATCGCATGGTGGATATCACCCGAAATGCTATATCCTGAATCCGATTATGTGACTTCCCACGCTATTATATTATTCGTAGGTAGGGATTTGGCCACCCATCCCGAATATCCAAGTATTTATTATGTGTTTAATACATTGTATGTTCCATACGTAGGTTCTTTATATATATAAATAATATATATATAAATATACTATAAATAATCCATATATACTATATTATAATATAGTATATATATATATAATGAAGGATTGAAGTCGATAGGAAAAAAAAATGTTTCCATTCTCCTAGACGCAGTCAAAAACAAAACTTGCGACCTTCTCCCTTTAAAACAAACAATTATCAAAATCAGTTCTCTGAGTCTCTTTCATCTCTGAGATCTCCTTCACTCTCCTTCTCTACTGAGTTAACTGAGTATACTCTCATTGAGTCCCTTCTAATTTAGACATTTACGTTCTAGTATTCTACAATTCGCTACTGTCTAGTTTGACGCTAACGCCGGCACTGATGGTCTTGGGATCGTTCAGTGTGAAACTGTGTTGGAAGCCACTAATAACCTAACCCTTGGAGAGTTGGAGGTATTCATACCCGTGGATCCGTGGTGGAAGCCTTTGCATGAAGCCAA